>VMDO01033365.1:0-18021 GCA_007922755.1 Pedetes capensis
AAAAAAAAAAAAAAAAAAAAAAAAAGATAGTAATGATTAAAAAGAAGCAGCAGCAGCAGCCCTAGCACAGATGTTACCAAAACAAAGTTGCATTTTGGGTAGAGCAGATACATGGGAAAATGAGGCAAAGGAAATATGTATGTTCTCATAATCTAGCAGTTATATAACACTAAGTGTCAGGTCCTAGTCTAAGTGTCTAACATCTATTAAGCTCATTTCAACCCCCAGTACCGCAAAAAAAAAGAGCTTTTTCTTAGTTCTTTAGATGTCATCATAAACATAAAATTGCTCAGTCATTAACTCATTCATTTACATTTTGTTCTCTGAGTGTTTCTTTTTCATCAAACACCAATAAAAATCCTGAAGTCAGGGATGAGTGAGGCATAGTTATGGTCCTCAAGGAATTGACAGCCTCATAGGGATAGACAGACAAGCAAACAGATAAATTATAAAACAACATAGTTAAGTGCTATTACCAAGATAGAAGCCAAATGCTGTGGGAGTCCAGTTCTCTCTTTCTCAAGAGTATCTGATTTATCATCTTTATCTGTAGCACTAAAATGGAATGCAAAGTCCTCATTAAATGATTTCAAACCTCAGAGAACAGGCTGGAGAGATATTTTTAGCAAAGGGCGCCTTCCCGTTGTCACTGTAATAACACTAAGAGGCTGCCTACCCCATCGTTATGTAAGGCCAGTCTTGATAATAATAGCATATCTTCCAACAAATTAACAATACATCATCTAGCTCAAAAGGAAGCGCTCCCATTGGTTAGCTGGAAGAAAGACATCCCTAGGTCTTTTGGGAGTCATGTGAAATGGCTGTGGGTATGAAGATAGCAGGACGTAGAGGGAGATCTATTTGCTGGGACAGCTTCTAAAGTAATCGTCTTGCGTGGTGTGGCAAGTTTAATTGAAACTAAGCAACTAAAGGAAAGCAAAACATTTCCATAAACATGCAGATGCAAGAAGTTGTTGAGTCTTCTACCAGTCCATATGGAGGCAGTCAGAAGCAATATTTTTCATTTTTCAAAGGGCAGATAGATTCGAACAAGAATAAAATCTGAGAGTGGTCCTGTCATACCGTATTCAACAGTTAGAGAAGGCTCCTGAAATAAGGCCTTCTGCTTCTGGGCCCATAAAGTTTCACCCATGTGCTGTCTACCACTCAAAAAATATTAGCAATGGAGACAGGCATAGTGGCACATGCCTGTAATCCCAGCATTCAGGAGGCTGAGGCAGGAAATTCTCTAGTTCGAGGTCAGCCTGGGCTTCATAGATGAGACCTTGACTAAAAAAATAAAAAGATTAGCAATGCTGTCTACTAACAAAATAAAACAACAATAAAATAAAAGTAACATGAAGTATCTCGGCTTCAAGAAAAATGCATTAGAGAACCCACCCATGGGTACTACTGACTTTGTTATAGAATTTTAGAATGTTTCACTTTTTTTTTTTTTGCGGTACTGAGGTTTGAACCCAGGGCCTCGAGCTTGCATGCTCTGCAAGAGCTGGACCTCTGAGCTGCACCCCCAGCCCATTTTTTTACTTTTTGAGACAGGGTCTCACTAAATTACACAGACTGTCTCTGGTCTCCAACTTGCGATCCTCCTGTCTCTGCCTCCCGAGCTGCTGGGATTACAGGCCTGCGCCACCGTGCCTGGCTAGAATGTTTCACTTTTATGTGGTCTTTTTCTTTGTGTTTCCTGGATGCTGGAATTAGTGATGCCATTGTTTTCTCATGAATTCTGATATTATGTATGGACAAAGCCTTTGTAAAACCACTGATCTCTTAGGATTAGTGTGAAGAAGTGGTAGCATGCTCTGTGGATATGAATACCATTTATTCTAAGGTCTATTTATAGGTATGATGAAAAATTCAGGACTTCTGGCTACCAGGCCCACATATGAGAAGTTTGGGTGTCTCCACTCATCCTAGTAAAAAGTAAAAAGATGAAGAAACTGAAAAATCAACAACTTTTCTTAGCTCTATTGGAAAAGTGAGGTTGTCGGACAAAGTGCTGCTCCCTAAATTGGAAAACAGACATGTTTACAAAAGAAATCAAAGCAGAAACCCACTTTTTAACTCTGAGAGTTAAAAATCGAAAGATGCCAATCACAGCAAGGATGTGCTTTCACTTTCTCGAATTTTGCCTCCAGGAACACAATCAAGTGAAGATCAAAGAAAAATCTCTTTATGCTTCCACCAGGGGGAGGGAAAGAAATCATGTTGTAATATGTTGGAAGATTGTGTTCTTAGCAAGGTCTGCCTTCAAAAGAAATTATTTTACGAGAACCTACTCTATTGGGGTTTCCCCTGAGCCTAATCAACCTGGGAGAAGGGAAATATGCATTTCTAGCACCTGCTAGCATCACATGTAGAGGAAGGGAACTATATTGACTCCACTCCACTCTAGCCATCTTGCCCCACATAAGAGGTGATAAAAATTGAGACACACTTAACAAGCTCACAGCATAGAAGCATGGCTCACTAAAAGCATGCAACAAATCATAGAGCCATAGAATACATCCTTTCCCTCAAATTTTACCACTACCTCAGTAAAAGTCTTTTTATAGTAGCTCCTTTTAGCCAGTATATCATATTTCCTTTGTCCAAAAATTATAAGGGACATGAAAATGTAAAAAACACAGTTGAACAAGCATCAGAATCAGACTCATGTATGGCAGGGATTTTGTAATTATCAGACCATGAATTTAAAACAACTATGATTTTTTTTTTTTTGAGATAGAGTCTTGCTATGTAGCCCAGGCTGACCATGAACTCTCTGTGTAGCCCAGGCTGGCCTTGAAATTATGATCTTCCTGCCTGAGCTGCCTAAGTGCTGAGATGGCAGGTGTGAGCCACCAAGCCCAGCAAAACAACTATAATTAATATGGCAATAACTCTAAGGGATAAGGTAGACAACATGTAAGAAGAGATGTGCAAAATCAGCAGAAAGATAGAAATTGTAAAAAAGAATGTCAAAGAAAAGTTAGGGATCAAAAACCCTGAAATGGAAATGAAGAGTGTTTTTAATGAGCTCATTAAGTAGACTGGACATGATGAGCTTAAGGATATCAAAACAGAAACTTCCAAAACTGAAAAACAAAGAGAAAAATTGCAGGAAAATTAAAACCAGAACAGAATATCCAAAAACCACAGGACAACTACAAAACATGCACACAATGGGAACACCAGAAGGAGAAGAAAGAAAGAAGCAGAAGAAACATTTGAAGTAATAATGGCGAAGGAGTTCTCCAAATTAATGTAAAACACCAAATCATAGACCAAGGAAGCTCAGAGAATATCAAATATGATTAATAGAAAACAAGACAAAAACAAAAACACCAAGAAAACCCCTACCATCACCTATACCTAAGTGTGTTATATTTAAAACAAACTGTAAAAAAATCAAAGGTAAAGGAAAAATCTTGAATGAAATTGAGGGGAGAGGGGAAACACATTACTCATAGAGGAACCAAAACAGGAATTCTATCTGACTTCTCAGAAACCATGCATACAAGCAAAAGAATGGAGTGAAATATTTAAAGTACTGAGAAACAAAAGCTACCAACCTAGAAATCCAAATTCTGCAGAATTATCCTTTAAAAATGAAAGAGAGGTAAGTACTTTCTCAGACAAATAAAAATTGAGGGAGTTTGGGGCCAGTGGGCTTGACTTACAAGAGATTTTATAATAAATTCTTTATAGAGAAAGAAAAGATAATAGATCAGAAACTTGGATCTACATTAAAAGGAAGAGTATTGGAGAAGGAATAAATGAAGACAAAAGAAAGTATTTTGCTTATTCTTAATTGACCTGACAGATAACAATTTGTTGAAAACAATAGTAAAGTGTATTCAAGTATGTATGCTCATGGATAGACATATATATTTGCTCATATATGTTTATGCATAAGTCATATGAGTGACAGCAATGATGCAAGGGACAACAGGAAAGATTTGGGATTATTTTGTTATTGTAAGGTACTCACACTGACCACGAAACAGCATAGTATAGTTTGAGAGTGGCTTTGAATTAGTTGTGAATTTATATTGCAAACTCTACAGCACCCACTAAAAATTGGGGGGAATGGAAGGGTAGCAGAAAGGAGAGAAAATGGATTCTTAAGAACTACTCAGTAAAAACCACAAAAAGCAGAAAAAGGGTGGAAGATAAAGATAAGAACAAAGACCACAAATAGAAAACAATATATATTGTAGATATTAATGCAATTATATCAATAATCACAAGACAATTCACTGACTGGGAAAAATATTCAAAAAAGGCATTCAAGATAGAGAAGTGTTATTCAAGATATACAAATAATCCTTGGAACTCAAAAACAAGAAAACAAAAAATCTGATAAAAAGAGGGCCTTGGGCTGAGGGTGTGTAGCTCAGTGGTAGAATGCATGATTGGAATGTGTGAGGCCCTAGGTTCAATCCTTAGCAAATTCTCCCTCCAGGTAAAGTCCAAAGGCCTTAACAAACATTTCATCAAAGAAAATATACTGACGGTAGTTAAGCATATGAAAAGGCATTCCACCTCACATATCAATAGGGAATTATAAACTAAAACAAAAATGAAATAGCACATAAAACTATTAGAATTTCAAAACAGAGGACACTGACAATAATAAATACTGGTAAGAATGTGGAGTAGTAGGAACCCTTATTCATTGCCTCTCAGAATGCAAAATGGTACAGTCTCTTTGGAAGACAGTTTGGCAGTTTCTTACAAAACTAAACATCCTCTTATAGTACAATCTGGCAATGGTGCTTCTGGGATTTGCATAAAGGAATTGAAAACTTATGTTTATACAAAACCTGGCACATGAATGTTTATAAAAGCTTTATTTATAATGACTCAAACTTGGTAGCAACCAAAATGTCCAAAAATAGGTGAATTAACTGTGTTATATCCAGACAATGGAGAATTACTTAATGCTAATAAGTGGCCTGGGCTGGGATTTAGCTCAGTTGGTAGAGCACTGTGCTGCAGTCTCTGAGGTCTTGAGTTCAATTCCCAGCACCGCAAAGACAGGAGAAGGACCTGGCAATCCACTCCCAAGGCAATCCCGAAACAGTCAGCCACTGAAAACCCTATGAGGGTCGCTATGATTCGGATACCGACTCGACGGCACCTAACAACAACAACAATAAGTGGCCTGCAGCTGTAGCCCTGTGGCATCCGATCCCATCAGATCTCAGAAGCTAAGCAGGGTCAGGCCTGGTTAGTACTGACAACACTGTTTTTCCTGTTGTACAAGTGATTCAACAGCACCTACCAACAACAACAACAATGAGAAGTGAACCATCAAACCATGAAAAGACATGGAGACTCCATGCGTGATGGACACCTGTAATCTCAGTACATTGAGGTAGAAGCAGGAAGATCACAAGTTTTAGGACAGGCTGGACTACGTAAATGAGATTGCGGCCAGCCTTTGGCCTGTCTCAAAAAACAAAAAATAAAATAAGACGTGGAGAAAACTTAATGCACATTACTAAGTGGGATGGGGCTAGGGTTTATTTCAGCTGGTAGAGTGCCACTCTGTGCTCTCTGAGGCCCTCAGTTCTATCCATAGCACTGCAAAAATGGGAGAAGGATGGGGCAATCCACTCCCAAAACAATCACCTGTTGAAAACCCTATGAGGGTCACTATGAACTATAACAAGTGGGATGGTTAATTTTGCTTATCACCTTGACTGAATTGAGAAGCAGCTAGGAAATCATACCTCTGGGTGTGTCTGTAAGGAGATTTCTAGAGATGATTAACTAAAAGGGGAAGATCTGCCCTGAATATTGGAGGAACCATAGCATAGTCTGGGGCCTGAAAGGAATAAGAGAGGAAAAAGGAAAGAGCCCTCAAGTGCAGGCATTCTCTCTTTCTGCTTCCTAGCTGCCACAAGCTGCTTCCTAGCTGCTCTGCTCTGTCATGATAGACTGACACCTCTGAAACCATGAACCAAAATGAACCTTTCCTCTCTTAAGTTGTTTTGCTGAGATATTTTCTCACAGCAACAATGTAAAAAAAGCCAATCCAAAAAAGACTATACACTATATAATTTCAAACATATGCCATTCTAGAAAAGGCACAACTATGGAGACAATTAAGTGATCAGTATTTGCCAGAGGTAGGGGGAAGAGAAGGAGCACTGAGGATTTGTTAGGATGGTAAAAGCATTCTTTAGGATACTGTAATGATGGATAAATATGTCATTATGTCATTTTCTAAACTCATGGAATGTATCCCATTAAGAGTCAACCTTGATGTCAACTATGGTCTTTGGATGATGTGTCTATGTAGGTTCTTGGACAATCATCACTGCATAAATCTGATATGGAAATATTGATAATGGAGAAAGCTGTGCATCTGAAGGTGTGGGAAGTGGAGGAATCTCTGGACTTTCTAATTAATTTTGCTGTTACCCTGAAACTATTCTAAATAGAGTTTACTTAAAATTTTCAGAAAAGGGAGATATTCTGCTTATGAAGATTCTAGTTATAATTGATGCTGCTAAATAATATTAATTCAAGCTTATGCTTCTGTTATTTTGTCTGATATTTAACTACACACACACATCTGTTTGTTCTTCCACCCTCACACTCTGAATTGAAGTGGACAAACGTACCTCCACCTGAGAGATGTGAATAATTAGGTCTCGAGAGTTAAGTAACTTCCCTTACTTCATGCAATTCAAAACACAAATCATGCTGGACTCACAGTCTTACGTTCTTCCCTCTAGGATGATAGTCTATCTATGGCCTCTGGGCCAAGTATGACTCACTGCCTATTTTTTAAGTAAAGTTTATTGAAACACAGCCTTTGTCATTCACTTATGTATTCTCTGTTGCTCAAGTTTTCTCTGATCTAAAAAAAGCAGAAAACTATGTCTAACCAATTAATTTTTTTCTAATTATGGCCCTTGTATCTTCCTTTTCCAGTCATAGTTAAAATTCTTGTAAGAATGGTCTATACTAGTCATTCAAGCAAAGGTTCCAAGTACCAACTTCATGAGGTATTTAAATTTTATTTTACTTGTATATCTCCAATTCACAGAGCTCACTCATGTCCCCTCTTTGAAATCTTCTTATTCCTTGGTTTCCATATTGATAGTACTCTTATTCTCTCTCTCTGGTCATACTGGAGCCTTATTATTTTTGTTTTTGGGAGGAGTGGGGGTTGAACCCAGGGCCTCACACTTACATGCTTTGCAAGGGCTGTACCACTGAGCAGCATCCCTAGCCCATTTTTTACTTTTTTTTGAGAAAGGGTCTCACTAAATTATCCACACTGCCTCTGGTCTCGAACTTGTGATTCTCCTGCCTCTGCCTCCCAAGCTGCTGGGATTACAGGTATGTGCTACTGTGCCTGGCTGAGCCTTATTTTTTAAAACATAAAATTTAAAAATCATTTGGGGATAGTTTTAGAGTCAGAAATATTGTGAAGATAGTACAGAGTTCTCATAGGCTTCAGTTCCTTTCTTTTATTAAGATCTTACAATAGTATGGTTCACATGTTACAATTAATAAAGCAATATTGGTACATTAAACTAACTAAAGTGAACACTTTATTCAGATTTCCTTTAGTTTTACCTAATGTCCTTTTTTGTCATAGGATCTCATATAGGATATTACATTGCAAGTAGTTCTCACATATCCTTAGGTTCCACTTGACACATTCTCATATTTTCCTTGTTTTTGGTGACTTTGAAGTGTTGAGGAAGCTGGTCAGGGTGGCACATGCCTGTAATCCCAGCGACTCAGGAGAGGGAGGGAGGAGGATCACCAGCTGGAGGCCAGAGAAAGCCTTTGCAACTTAGCAAGACTCTGTCTCAAAATAGAAAGTGAAAATTGGGTTGAGGGTGCAGCTCAGTGGTATAGTGCTTGCAAAGCATATATGGGGCTCTGTATTCAACCACTTAATACTGCAAAAAAATGTGTTGATAACACTGGTCATGTAATTTCTAGAATATCCCTCTATTGGGATTTGTCTTATGTTTTCTTCATGAATAGACAGATTTAGGGTATAGGGGAGGAAGGTGACAGAAGTAAATTGGCATTATATCTCTCTTTGCATTATATCAACATGACTTATAACAGTTGATGTTGACCTTGGTTATCTGATTGATGTAGTGGTTTTCCCTTTCCACATTGTTTTCTTTGGAAGGCAGCCACTCCGAATAGCCCATGCCATATTTAAAGAGTGGGTAGTGATGCTCTAGCTCCTTTTGGGTAGAGCACCCACATAAATTATACAAAATTCTTTTGTACTGGAGATTTGACTCTTCTTCCACATTTATGTATTTATGTATATATACATACACTATAGAATGGTGGATATTTATTTTTCCTTGAGTTATGCTATAATTTCAGTGTATCCTCCAACATTTCATGTGTTGGAAGCTTGATCCCCAGTGTGGTGATACTGGGAGATCCTGTGGAACCTTTAAGGTGTAGGACCTAAAGCCAGGCTCAGTGGTGCATGGCTGTAATCCCAGCTCTCAGGAGGCTGAGGCAGGAGGATCGATGTGAGCTCCAGGCCAGCCTGGTCTACATAGAGAGTTCCAGGCCAGCCTGGGTACACAGCAAGATCCTGTCTCAAAACAAAGCAAAAGCAAGCCAAACAAAACAAACAAAAATCCAAAACAAAACAATAAAAAGAGGCACGACCTAGTTGAAGTCATTGAGGGTGCTGTTTTCAGTAGAGATTAAGGTAGTTCTCATGGGACCCCTTGATACTTCTTTCAAGAGAAGTGATACAAAATCCTGAGCCTTGTACCAGCCAGTATCTCCCCCCCTCTCTCTCTGACTTCCTGTTTTGTAATGTGATCTTTTCTTTACAGATATGTTTCCAACATTGCCATTTACCATAAGGTGACCTAACCAAGGGAGAAACTTGCCAGATCCTATATGATGCTATTTGGATTATTGGTTGCTTTAACTGTGAACTAAAGAAACCTCTTTTCTTTAAAAATTCACCTGGCTTGGGTTGAAGCTGTAGCTCAGTGGTAGAGCACTTGCCAAGCATGTGCAGGACCCTGGGTTCAAACTCTAGCACTGTAAGAAAATAAAGAACCTAGCCCGCCTCAAGTATTTCATTTTAATGATGAAAAATAGACTAATAGATGTTATAATTCAATACAATGTATTTATTTTGTTACTCAAATTTGCCATTGGGAGCTCTATCAGTTGGCGTATATATCTCTATGACATATCCCATCAAGGTGTGTGTGTGTGTGTGTGTGTGTGTGTGTGTGTGTGTGGGTGTGTTAGTACTTCCTTACTTTCGGGAACCACAACATGCATTAAGATCACCGGTACATTTTAAACCCCAGTTCTAAAATCAGCCACTTCTTTAAGGATTGCTATTTCCTTTTGCTACAAATGGTATTAGAAATCAAGATCTACCCATTGGTATGCTCTATAGGTCTTATTTTTTTCTAACTTTTCCCTTATCTCTAAAGAAGAGATTCTTAACCTCTGAACTACTGGCATTTGGTGCTGGAATTTTGTTGTTGTTGTAGAAAGCTGTCCTGTGCATTGGCTAATACTTAACAGCATTCCTAGCCTCCACCCAATAGATGCTAGGAGTAACTTTGGCGAGTTGTGACAAGCACAAATGTCTCTAGACATTTCCAGATATCCCCTAGGAGGCAAAATCATCCCCAGTTGAGAACTACTACTCTAAATGTACTTGTTTCTCAGGATCTCACATCACATCCCTGGTTCTTTTGTTTTCTTATTGTTTATAATCCTTGAGCAAGCCTAGCCATTCTCTTTGTTTTAGCTGTCATCTATGGACAAATATTTTTCAAGTATATATCTGCATTTTTAAAAAAGACATGAAAGCAGAAGGGGGACTATTTTGGAAGAGGAAGCAGACTAGTGGGAGAGGAGATGGGAGATAGAAAAGAAGTAATAGAGAGGAGAATACAATCAAAGTATGTTATTTACATGGATGAAAATGTCATAATGAAACCATTATTTTGTATAATTAATATATACTAATAAAATGTCTAAAAAAGAAAAATAAATAAGCTAGTTTCCACAAAATGTCCAAAAAACCCCAAATATGTATCTTTATCTTTGACTTCTTTTCTAGGGGAAGGCATGTATAGCCCCATTTCAATATCATATCATCCTATGAATACCTCAAATTAAACCTGTTTTAAATGTATCCCATTGTCAGGAAAAAATTCCAAACTCACACAGAATACTAAGGAATAACAGAAGTTCAGAAGAGATTATTAAACAAACAAGCAGCTTGATTCACCACAGTGCCAGAGGTGTCAAAAGTAAACAACATGAGTCAATTTTTCAGAGATGGGGTTAAGCAAACTATATCCTCTGGCAAAATCCAGCCCATCAACTATTTTTGTGTGTTAAGTACAATTTTTACATTTTTAATGGTTAAAATAAACAAAAAGAATATTTCATGGCATATGATATGCAATGCTTAATGTAACATACCTACACTCATTTGTTCACATATTGTTTTTGTTTGCTTTCATGCTACAAGGACAGAACTGAGTAATTGTTTCAGATGGTTTGTAAAGCCCAAAATATTTACTATCTGGCCTTTCACAGGAAGTTTTCTGACCTCTAGAATAGAGCATGACAATTACTCACAGCACAGTAAGCCAAAGGAACATTCACACGTGATCCCCTGTTCTAAGTCCCGTGTGATACTACAATGAGCCCTGCTGGTGACTACACGTACAGTAAGTTTCACTGCAATCTGAGGAACCCAGGAGTAAGTGTTTTGTTGCACACAGTAAACAATGCAGAGTCCAGGAGACAAATAGTTGCCTGATATCTATATGGTAGTCAGAACTTGACCACCTTCATTGTTTGCAAGACTGGTACAGAAAAGGCTTGGGGTCTGAGAGTGATTAGGATTTGCAGTTTGGCATACTGAGCAATCACCTTCATGGGTATTGGGGCTCACAGGAAACTTTTCTCAACTCCCATCATTTTTGTTCTGTTCCTATTCCCCATAACCTTTGCTTCTTTCTCATGTCAGTTAGTGATATAACCACCCTCTTAGTGACCATTCTGCCACCTTCCTAATATCTCATCCATCCCCAAGTCTATTTGTTCTTATCTTCAAAATCTCTCATGTTGTTGTAGTTTGGATCCTGAATATTCCCCAGAAACATACTCCCCAGAGTGGTTTACTCCACAGAATTACACTGCTGGGACATGATGGAAGGTTTAAGAAGTAGGACCTAGTGAGAAGTCTTCAGATCCCTGGGAATATGCCCTCAAAGGGGATAATGAGACCAGACTCTTCCTCTTCCTCTGTCTTGACATCCTGGCCATAAACTGAGAGGGTTTGCTCTCCTACAGACTCCCACTATGACAGTAAACCAATCATAGGCTGGAATCTCTCAAACTGAACCAAAATAAATCTTTTCATGAGTTGATTATTTCATTTATTTTATTATACTGGTGGAGAGCTAACTGATGCATATTAATATCATATTCCCCTTCATTACCATTACTCTAATCCAAGCCACAACCACCTCTCACCTCAATTACTACAGTGATTTCCTGGCTAGTCTGTCACTTAAATCTCTGTGTACCTACAGTTCATTCTCCATACAGCAGTCATCCAGGTCACTCAATAAGCAAATTGGGTGACATAACATTCAACCTTAAATTCCTTTTAACGGCACATTGTTTTAGGTTTCTGGTGAAAGAAAGAGATATATTGCTGGGCATGGTGGCACACACCTGTAATCCCAGAACTCAGGAGGCTGAGGTAGGAGGATCCTGAGTTTAAGGCTAGTCTGGGCTACATAGTGAGTTCTAGGCCAGCAGGTACATAGTGAGACCCTGTCTCAAAGAAGGAGGAGAATGTTATTATATCTACTTTTAAAAGAGGAAACTGAAGGTAAGGATAGAGACAAAGCTCAGTCTGGAGCCCCATACTCTATGCTTTCCCTATACATTTTCAGTTGAATATTGACCAATAGGAACCACTTGGGTTGTCAAAGAACCTGGGTTCATGTTGAGAATAAAGAAGGGCTTTATCTGAAAGACTCAGTTTCAGCTAGGAGCTTCTATTTAGTCTGAACAGACGAAATATGCCAAAGAACCCGTTTTAGGGTCTGATTTTTCACTCTAGGATTACGTTGTTGTTAGGTGCCACCAAGTTGGATCTAACTCACAGTAACCCTATTTACAACAGAAGGAAGCACTACCCATCACTGTGCCATGCACATGATCTTTTTACATTTGAGCCCATTGTTGCAGCCACTATGTTTCTTCTCATTTTAAGTCATGCTTCAGCAGCAAAAGGAGGTCCTAGGGGCTTAACTCCATTCCTGCGATTAAGGTCAACTCTATTTTGATGAGGAAACTCTTCTTCAGTCGGTTTTCAAATGCCTTCCAGTCTGGAGGATTTTCAATGGGTAATTATTTCAGAGTGTGTTGCCAGTTACTTCTCTCTAGTCTGCTCTAGTCTGGAAGCTCGGTGAAACGTGTCCACCATGGGTGGTCCTGCTAGTATCTGAAATACCGGTGGCATAGTTTTACTTATTTTCTCTCTCTCTTTCTTTCCCTTTCTCTCTCTCTCTTTCTTTCTTTCTTTCTTTCTTTCTTTCTTTCTTTCTTTCTTTCTTTCTTTCTTTTGCTATAGTGGGAGTTGAACCCAGGGCCCCACGCTTGCATGCTCTGCAAGCACTGGACCACTGAGCTGCACCCCCAGCCCATTTTTTTTACTTTTTTTGAGACAGGGTCTGGCCAGATTACGCAGACTGCCTCTGGTCTCGAACTTGTGATCCTCCTGTCTCTGCGTCCCAAACCCCTGGGATTTCAGGCATGTAACACCGCACCCAGCTCTGGTGGCATAGTTTTCAACATCACAGGAACATGCAAGACCCCAGAGCATGACAAGCTGACAGACATGTGGGGGTCCAGGGTTATATTAGGTTTCAAAAAACTGATGGCTGTCAGATGTCACTCTGATCCATCATTATTAAAGAAGTGAGGTATGTTGAAGGTAAGAAGATTTATGTCTTAAGTGTTTTTGTGCTGCTATTTAAAAAGTACTACAATTTCAGTAATTCATAAAGAACAGAAATGAATTTCTCACAATCCTGGAGGGTACACAATCAAGGAGAAGACTACTCTCTCCTTCCAAGTTGTATTCAATGCTATGAACTATAGAGAAGAAGAACACTGTGTCTTCACGTGGCAGAAGGTAGAAGGGCAGAAAAAGGACCAACTCTCTTTATTAATCCCCTTTATAAGGGTACTTAATTCTATTTGCAAGGGAGAAGCCCTCATAGCCTAATCTTCACTTAAAGGGCTACCTCTTAATACTATCACATTTTCAATGCATGAATTTTGAAGCGGGTACATTCAAACCATAGCAGTCTTCCCTTGCCCCCCAAATTCATATCCTTGTCACTCACAAAATTTATTCATTCCATCACAGTAGCCCAAGTCTTAAATCATTCCCAAACCAACTTTAAAGTCAAAGTCCTGACACTTATCTCAATCAGGTATGAATGAAACTCAAGGAATGATTCATCCTGAAGCCAATTTCCCTCCACATTTAGGCCTGTGAAATCAAATAAGTCATGTACTTTAAAAATACAATGGTAGCGCAGTCATACGATAGACATTTCTATACTAAAAGGAAGAAATAAAAGAAAGAAGTTATAAGCTCCATGTAAGTCCAAAGTCTAACAAGGAAACAATATTAAATTGAGAAGCTTGAGAGTAATCCCTTTGACTCCAAGTCCTGCCTTCCAGACACATTGAGGTGGATACTGAGTCCCCAAGGTGTCAGGCAGCCCTACTCCTATGGCTTTGGAGACACAGCCCATGCTTTAGCTCCCAGAAAATGAAGTCACATGCCTGCACCTGTGTTGCATGCTTGAAAATATACAGTTCTGACATCTTGGAAAATGCCCTGCTCCCACACATCCACTAGGCATTGCTCTAGTAAGGATTCCCTGCATTGGCCTCATCCCCACAGTTGTGCTGGGTATGGCCCTAGTGGGGTCTCTCTTCCAGCTCTACACTCGACGCAGCTGACCTGGGTCATAAAGCTCTATGAAACATCCTTTGAAATCTAGACGGAGGCAGCATGTTACTGCAGCTCTTGCAACCTACAGGACTATGGAGTTGGTACCACATGGGCAGTGACAAAGTTAAAGCTTATGTCCTCCAGAGCAGCAGCCCAAGCTGTACCTCAGCCCATGTGAGCAACAGATGGAGTGGCTAAGGAAAACTGGGCTAGAATTCACGTAGCAGAGACCTGAGGTAGTCCTTGGCTGCAAGCCGCAATTTCCGATGGGTGCCCTGGACCCCTTCCCCCCAAAACATTTTGCCCTCAAGATTATAACACTTTGAGCTTGTACTTGGTATGGCAGGCCCAAAGATCTCCATTATGCCTCTGGGGTCATTCTTCTACTTTTCTTTCAGTGCTGGGCAGGTGCTCCACTACTGAGCTAAATCCCCAGCCCCCACTCTATTTTCATAATGATTATTGAGTAGCTTTCTTTTGTCCATACTAATCTACTTATCAAATAGCAACTTTCTCAATCCCTTGGGTTTTTCTACTAAGCATGCTTTTTAAATTATTATTTGTATTGAATTTTATTTTTCAGAATTGGGATGGGTTAACCCAGTTGTGCATGCTAGGCAACTGCTCTACCACTGAGCTGCCACCCCAGCCCTCTTTTATTTTTTTATTTTGAACCACAGTCTTGCAGTGTATCCCAGGCTCTTATCAAATTTTCTGTGTAGCCAAGGCTGGCCTCAAACTTGCCATATTCTTGCATGAGCTTCCTGATGGCTGAGATTAGGGGCAATGTGCCACCATTCATGACCATTTTAAAATTCTTTTCATGGCCAGGCTGAGTGTTCTCCAAATCTTTACATTAATTCTGCTTCTCTTTTAACTATAAATTCCATCTTTAAGTTACTTCTTTTTTCTTGCATCCTGGATACTTTGTTGCTTAGAGATTTCTTCTGCCAAATATTCTACTTATTGATTCTTAAATTCTAATTTCTGCATAGTCTTAGGATGTGGACATAACCTAGCCAAATTCTCTACAACTTTATAACAAAGATGACCCTTCCTCCAGTCTCTAGTATCTTGTTCCTCCTTTCCATCTGATACCTCATCAGAATAATCTGTCAGGGCCATTTAAGTAATCCCTAAGAACTAGGTTTTCCTTATCACTCTTCTCTTTTGAAATTGCACCAAAATCACCCTTAATGCTCTACCCTCATGACTCCATTGCCTCACAAAGGCCATACCTCCCAATATTGTTGCATTGGAGGTTAAATTTCAACCTGCATTTTGAGAGGACAAACCTGTTCAAACCATAGCAATCTACAAATAAGAAAAGTTGTGTTTTCAATGCAACAGATAGAGATGAGGGCTTCAGCATTTCTTACTGCAGTTAGGTTTAACAGTATAAGGTTAAGAAACACTTCATATTGATATTTTAATTTGGGTGTACTTTTTTGATTTGGGGTGAGTTCTGTTCTATGATGCTTGCTTATCTTAAATTAAATACTTTGGGAAACAGATGTAGAGATTGACTATTTCCTTTGAGACTTTGGTTCTCAAAGTGTGGTCTCAGGACCAGGAGAAGCTCTATCTCCAGGAAACTTGTTAGAAATGAAAATTCTCAAGTGCTAGACACTAGAACCAAAAACTCTTGGTGCAAAGCATTTTAACAAGTCCTCCAAGTGATTTTTGGTGCATGCTACAGTTTGAGAACCTCTCATTTGAGCTATTTTAGGGACAAGAGCCTGTGTATTCTCTCCAAGTTCTACTTATGAAGATAACTATATTCATCATTAAATTGTTAAAAGGAGATTTGTTTTGAGTAATTGGGAGATACAGAAGTGCTTAGAAGAGAGTCTTGTCCTTTAGTTTCAAAGCCCTGCTCTCAAGAAACTTGTAAATGACTCACCCCAGAACTGAATTGAAGACAATTTTGTGGTACAACCTTGATGTATGTTAAAAATTGAAAAATTGCTATTTTAGGATGCTATTCAATTCCAATAGCTGTCACAGGGCGGATGGTGTTACATTAAATTTATAGGCTTGATATAATTGTGAAGTTTACCCACATGGGGACAACTTAGAACAGAAAAAGTAGGAAGTCAGGTTCTGTTGCTTTTTCTATAAAAATATGACTATTCCTAAAGTTGCTGTCTAAATTTGGAAAGGTATCAGTTATGTGTTGGAGAATAGGAAATTGCTGAAAATGTACACAGTGTGAACACATGAAAAATGACAAAAACAATACCCTTTGTCATTGCATATTTACATATGCATTGAAATATACAGGAAAAAATTACTCTTAACAGTGGCTACCTGGTGCTAATAGGATGTGATGTGACAGTGACTGTACTCTCCTTTTATGTATGGGCTCATAGATCATTATGTGGTTCCAGTTACCCATGGTCAAATGTGGTTCAAAAATATTAAATGAAAATTTCCAGAAAGAAACAGTTCACGGGTTTTAAATTGTCAACTTTTCTGAGTAGCATGATGAAATCTTGCACCATATTGCTCTCTCTTGCCCAGGATGTGAATCATCCAGAGTATCTATGCCATATACATTACCCACCTGTTAGTCACATAGTAGCTGTCTCAGTTATCAGATCCATAGTTACAATATTGCAGTGCTTGTCAGATCCATAGTTACAATATTGCAGTGTTTGTGTTCAAATGACCTTTTGCCACAGTCCAGCTGCAGCCTAGATTGAATGCAGGGTCTCCTGAAGGCAGATGAGGAGTCGGAGGTGGGTAACAGCAAACACAGCAGCTCGGAGTCAGTGTGGATCTGTTCTGTTTATTTCCCAGATAGTCCAGACTTTTATACAGTTTTTTAAACTTAGGTTATGCAAGCAGTAAGAACAGTACGCATGGTATCCCACAGAAACAGGCTTCACAAACACATATTGATCACAATAGCCCATAGCCCAGAACACAAACAAGAGCCCACAACTAAGAGCATAAACTTTACTGTCCCTAGGTAACAAACATCAGGGAGGTCTGTTATTCCTTAGGCGTTTTATCAATGACAAATTATAATGGGGTAGTTTAACTATTATTAACTACTCTGTTTTTAAGTGGAAACTAGGGGCAGTTTATTCTTAAGGTATCACCCTATTGAGTCCACAATACGAAAAATGAGCGTTCTAACTTATCAGATTGTTTTGCTTGCTGGAGGGCCGTTGGTATAGAAACTTTGGTTTGTGTTAACTCAAGGAGTTCATGGTGTTGGAAGTCTTTCAAGAATTGTTTTATTGTAAGTCTGCTAGGGAGGCTTTTGTAGCTCCCAGTCTGAATGAGCACTGCTCATGGAGTCAGAAGATTATATATTTACATTTATTACTTGTTTTTCATTAGTACTTCCCAGAAATTTACTATATGAAGAAAACAGTGACCAATTCAAATTTAGGAAAAAGAAAAGGCAAGATTCCAAGTCCCTTTCCATGAAGAGACCTTCTTTTTGAGGTACTCTTCCCCTCTCAGTGGACTTTCCCTTCAAAGACTTTGAGGTACTTTTCCCCTCTCAGTGGATTTTCCCTCTGATGCCTTTTAAAGGTACCCTTCCTCATGTGGGAACTCAGTCTACCCATCATGAGTGGAAACGGACCTGGCAACCTTTATTTTATACTATAGTTCCCTCAAATCACAGAAGTACTGATGCTAAAAATTTGGATATGCAAAAGAGAATCCATAAAGTGCTTCCTTTAAGTGAAAAGTTAAAAGTTCTCAACTTAAGGAAAAATTTCATAGCTAAGTTTGCTAAGATCTATAGTAAGAATGAACAGGGAAAAAGTAGTATATATAGCGTTCAGTACTTTTTGTGGATTCATACTTCCACTGGCAGTTTAGGGGAGTATCCATTGCAGATAAGGGAGGAATAGTCTATTTTCAAATTTTATTTTATACATTTTTCTATTTTTGAATTTATCGCTCTGAATATGTACTATTTGTAAAATATTTTAATAGGTCAGCTTTTT
>VMDO01033366.1:0-12649 GCA_007922755.1 Pedetes capensis
GAGTCAGCTCTCTCATATGAGTGAGAACATGTGTTGTTTCTCTTTCTGAACTTGTGTTTGTTCACTTAAAATAATTTTCTCTAATTCCATCCATTTTGCTGCGAATGACCCTATTTCATTTTTCTTGATTGCTGAATAGTATTCCATTGTGTATATATACCATAGTTTTTTTATCCATTCTTCTGTTGAAGGGCACTTTAACCAATGAGTTTTTTAGGCTTCCTTATGGGAACATGGCTGACTCCCTGACAGCCTTTACCGCATGGGCAGCAACATCACTGGGAAAATCTCCCTAAGGAGTCCCTCTAAGGAGTCCCACCCCCAGTCAGTTGTTTGCCTCTTTTGTAGTGGTAAATGTTATCGGGTCCATTACCATTATAAGCTGAGCCACAGCTAGGTTTGTTGTTGTTGTTAGGTACCATCAAGTCGGTATCTGACTCATAACGACCCTACATACAACAGGCAAAACACTTTTTCAGTGCTTTTCATAGGGTTTTCAATGGCAGATTGATTTTTGGGAGCAGGCTGCTGGGTCCTTCTCACAAATAGCTAGGTGGGTAAGCCTATTTTGTTGCTGTCATTGTGGGCCAAGTTGCTTTACTTTAGGATAGTAATGATCACATCCAGCCCAGAGGAAACAGTCACAATACATACTATCTTTCTTCTTTCTTTCTTATACCCTCCTCCACTCAAACAGATGTTGACAACATGATATATATTTTCCTACGCCTTTCTCTGTGTTTCAAGCAATGATGTCCTAATGTACATGCAGAGGGCTTTGTTTACAAATATGAGAATGGTGCTCCATACTCTTTGTGATTTGGTATTCTGGCTTCACCCACAGATTCTTTCCCAAGTGTGGGCACCCACGTGGTCACATCCGAAAACTTTCTCTTTCCATGTTTCTCCCTTTTACTTGGAGGCCTTGAAGAGAAGCCATTCTCTCCTCAGACTGTTTCCCACCTATGAAATGAGATGACATTACACACAACACATCCAAATAGACTTCATATACTCTGAACAAAATTCTCAGGTGAGTATATATGTTTATAGATAGTAAACCCTTATTTGTCATGCCTGGCAGTGAAGAGATAGAATCTCCTTTACTTGCTCTTTCTCAAACACTCCTGGCACCTCCCTGCCTCTATACCTTTGCTTATGCTGTTCACTTGTCCAGAATATCTCTACTTCTCCATGTCTTACCCATCCCTGAAGGCTCAGAAATTCTATTTCTTACATATAATTGTCTTTAATGCTCCAGAGGGAAGTTATCACATCTTCTTCAGGACCCTTGACTTTCTACATTGCTCATTAATTTCCTTGCCTTGTTCTACATTAATTTTTTTAAATCTAAATTTAAAAGAGGGCAGGCATCTGAGGTAGGAGGATCATGAGTTTGAGGCCAGTCTGGGCTACAGAGTGATACCCTCTCTCTCAAATGAAGGACAGGAATAATATTTTGAACAGCTTTTATTCCTGTGTTGTTGGTGGTAGGTGTGGTCAAGTAGGATCTGAGTCGTAGTGACCCTATGTAGAACAGATGAAACTCTCCCTGACACTGCCATGCTCAGCACTATTGCCGGTGCTTCTCTGCTATTCATAGGGTTTTCAGTGGCTGATTGCTTTTTGGGAGTGGGCTGCCAGGTCCTTCTTGTAAGCTTACAGCATCAGGTATTCCCAGGCAGTATCCCATCTAAGTACTAACCAGGCTCGATCCTGCTTAGCTCCTGAGATCTGATGGGATCAGACACCACAATGGTATGGCTGCAGGCTTTATTCCCATAGAGGTCCAGAAATAATACCAATGATGCCCTCAGATACTTGTTGAGTTAAAGAATGAATGAAATGAATGCATGAAATGAGTGAACAAGTGAATGAATTCTCCTTTGGTCCCTCTCACACAAACATTCTCCATACAGATGGTGTCAGGAAGAATCTAGAATCATGGAAGATATTGAGCACTTTTAAAAAAAGAGTATTTCAAAGTTCTTTAGCTGTGACATTTTCCCCTCATTCATTGGAAAACAATAGATTGCAGAAAATTTCTAAAAATCACAAAAATAGAAATAAAAAAATCACTTATAGCTCTTCCACCCAGAGAAATTACCTTTAACATTTTAAGGTATACCTTTTAATCTTTCTAGATATATACATGGGGGTGGAGTTTAGCTCAGTTGGTAGAGTGTCATTCTGCTATCTCTGAGGTACTGTGTTTGATCCCCAGAACTGCAAAAACAGGAGAAGGATGTAGCTATCCACTCCTGAAACCATCAGCCATTGAAAACCCTATGAGGGTTGCTTATGAATCGAACCCAACTCAACGACACCTAACAACAACAACAACATACATATACATATTTATAAAATATGACATGTGTATATATGCACGCGCGCACATGCGCGCACACACACACACACACACACACACACACACACACACACACACACACAACTTAAAACAAGATTAGCACTGTGCTCTGTGGAGCTAAGGAGCTAGGATGTGGGGAGGATGGGGGTAGGGAGAGTAGCAGCCCTAGCTGCTACTCCTAGGTCCTATCACAAGAGGTCTAGAAACAATTCCCCTAAGTGCAAGCTGAGGCCAGTTCCTGGGTCTCCATGTTCCTCGAGTCATGGGGCCAAGTCAGGAAATGTGAGCAGAGAGTGGCAAGTCTCTGGGGGTCTTTTCTCCCTGGATCACACAGTCCCTACTTTTCCAGCTCTGCTCTTATTCTTACCCCTCTTGGAAGAAATCCAGATCACCCAAGAATTCTGGGCCTCCCTCAACTGAAGAAACCTTAGCCCTGGGGCACCCATTTCCCTGTTGTCTCAACCCTTCCTGTTCAAAGTTCCAGAAGTACAGGAATCTTAAAACTTAAAAGTAGATGGGTGAATCAGGTTCTCGCTGGGGCTGTGGCACTCTCAGAGGAGCAAGGAAATTCTACCCACTCCCCAGGAAGGATCCTCAGACAGACTATGACTGACGAGTGGGTGGAGGGTGTGGTCCAGGGTGGAGCAGTGGGCAAAAATTAACATTCATCCTGCTTTGACTCTTTGCCAGACACTGCGGTCCTGTACACACTTTCTCATCTGACCCTCCCAAGAACTCCTTAAGATGGTATTAGCAGGCCCATTTTACAGATGAGGAACCTGAGGCTGGTGCCAAAACCTCTGAAATAAAACTGTGCAGACATATCTGACTCCATCTGGTGTCACACATGGCCACCCAGCTGGTCACTAGCTGGTACTTCCTGATGGCCTCCTCCCTGCCATGAAGGCCTCCCTCATTCTGCGAGAGGGACCTGCCTCCTCTCAGGAGTCCTCCTTGACCCTTTCCTTTGCCTTCACATCTTTTTTTTTTTTTTTTTTTTCTGGTACTGGAGGTTGAATCCAGGGCCTTGTACCTGTGTGCTTTGCAAGTGCTGGACCACTGAGCTGCACCACCAGCCCTTTTTTTTTTTTTTTTTTTTACTTTTTTTGAGACAGGGTCTCGCTAAATTACGCAGACTGCCTCTGGTCTCGAACTTGCGATCCTCCTGCTTCCACCTCCCAAGCCGCTGGGATTACAGGCGTGCACCACTGTGCCCGGCTTGCCTTCACATTTTACCCAACAGCCAGACCTAGTGACAGTGCCTCCTGCACATCTGCCTTCCACTTCTCACCATCTCTGTGGCTCCCATTCTGGTCCAGAATACCATCATTCTCTCCTAAACTAAGAGGCGCAACTGCTTCCAAATTGGTTTTCCTGCTGCCTTACGGTTTATTTTCCACACCACGTCAAAACGATCTGTTAAATAGATTATATCACTCCCCTGCTTACACCTCTCATGGATTTCCAACGAACATTTACCCAAACTCCAACTCCTTCCCTTGGCTTCCGATGCCCTACAGGGTGTGGTACTGCTTCCTCCTCAGACCTCACCCCACCACTTCCCCCCAGCAGCCCCAGTTCAGCCACACTGCCCTTCTCTCTGCTCCTTAGTCAAGGGTCTATCTGTGAGGACACTGCAGGCGCTGTTCCTTCCATCTGGCCTGCTTCCTACTCAGCTTCCCTCGGCTGACTCCTTCTCACCCTTGAGGATGCAGTTTAAGGTTACCTTTGAAGGGTTTTCCCTAACCACTTATGCCAAGAGTCACCACTGAATCACTGGCTGGCACATCTGCCTGTTTTAATGACCTACATCATACCACCAAGGGTGCTTTTGAAATTTCATCATTCATTCATTCACTGTGTCTTCCCACTAGAATCTGTCCCCAATACCTAGAATATTCCTTGACATATAGCGGATGTTCAATAAATATTTGTTGAGTGAATTTTTGAGTGAACAAATGACATTTTTTCTCGAATTAATTCAATTAATGTTTATTATCTGCTAAGGGCCAGTAAAAGATGAACAAGACACATCAACCCTTGAGAAGTATTTGATTTGTGATGTCTGAGATGTGCTCTAAAATAATTTAGCTCAAGAAATCTTCCTGCGTACAGGCGCATGCCACCAGGTCCTGCTCAACTTCTGTAGATCTTTGGAAATGTTTATAATAAAACTTTTTTATGCTAGGTGTAGTGGTGCATGACTGTGATCCCAGCACTAGGGAACCTGAGGCAGGAGGATTGCAAGCTCAAGGCCAGCCTGGACTATATAGCAGGTGCCAGACCAGTCTGGAGACCTTGTTTCAAAACAAACTTACAAACCCCAAAAGTTTATTTTATTTTATTTTATTTTAAAAAGCCGCTTATGATCAAGATGTAGAGAAGCATATGCAAATAACTATTTGTGGCAGATTGTTGAGAATACTGAAAATGGAGAAACTTGTTAGTAAATAAATATTTACTGAGTGCCTAGTGTGAACCTAAGGCACTGTGCTAAGCACTAGGATAACAAGACACACATAAGCCCTTCTTTCATGAAGCATACAGCCCAGCTGAGCTGACAGACATAAGGATAATAGCTGAATAAAAAAACAAACACAGGGTGGCAGGAGAAGGTCTAACAAAGAACACTCGCTGGGCCTGGGGGTCAGGAAAGTGGTGGGGGTAAAGAGCAGGTCGAGATAGCCTTCCAGGAAGAGGGCACAACGTGCCCAATGGCTCAGCGTCATGAAAAACCCTGGCCCATCCCAGGAATGCAGAGGAGTGGGTGCTCTAGGACAGAAAGAGCGCAGACTGAAGTGGGAAGAGAGAAGGCTGGACCAGCCAGCAGGCCAGACCCACAGGGACGCGAAGGTCCTCTTACACATTTGACACTTGATCCTCCTCCAAAAAGGAGGACACAGGAAGACACCCTATGAACCAGACCTTGAGGGTCAGAAGAATTGCAACAGACAAAAGCAACCCAGAAAGGCATTCCTGGTGAAGGTAAGAGAGTGAACTCTAATCTGGAGGGAGAGAGTCCAGGGTATTGAGGAAGTAGTGATTGGCCGGGTGTGGGAGGAGCTGTGGTGTGTGCAGGAGTGTAGAGGGCAATAATCCTAGATAGGCAGGTCAGAGACAAGCTCCAGACATGGTACACTAAGGAGTCTGGACTTTATCCCACAGGCAAGGGGGAGCCACTGAAGAAGTTTTGATCATTGGAGAGATATGGTCAGAGCTGGCCTTTAGTAAAGATGGATTTACTGGGGAAACCACACAAAAGACAATTTATGTGAAAAATGATGTGGGTCCAATTTTAACACTCAACAGTTTATACAGCCCAACTGTGCTCCAGGCCTTGTACTGAACACTGGAGCTGCAAACAAGAAGTGACTGCTCTGTCCTGGCCCACAGAGGTAATTATTGTTAGGTGCCATTAAATCAGATCTGACTCATAGTGACCCTTTGTATAACAGACAAAACACTGCCCAGTACTGTGCCATAAAACATCTTTTTATGTTTGAGCCCATTCTTAAAGCCACTGTTTCTTCTCACTTTGAGTCATGTCACATCAGCAAAAGAAGGTCCCATGGGCTTTACTATATTCCCATCATTAAGGTCGACTCTACTTTGAGGAGGCAAGACTTCTTCCTCAGTCTTTTTTGAATGCCTTCAGCCTGGGGGACTCATTTTCCGGCATAATATTTGACAGTGCTTCTCTGCTGTTCATAGGGTTTTCAATGGCTAACTGTTTCTGGATTGGGCTGCCAGGTCCTTCTCACTAGTCTTTGGAAGCTCAGCTGAAACCTATCCACCATGGGCAGCCCTGCTGGTATCTAAGATACCCGTGGCATAGTTTTCAGCAGTACAGCAATATGCAAGCCCCCACAGCAGGACAAGCTGACAGATATGTGGGGGGCATGGAGCTCATAGAGGACTAAATGACAACCATAAAACAATACAGAAAGATAGGCCCTTAAGAACAGGAGGCACAGAACTTAGCCTGAAGAAAATGCTTCCAAGGGGATGTGAGGCCTCACTGAGCTCCCCCCCCGCCCAGTGCTGGAGATGGAACCCAGTGTCTCTCACATGCCTGGCAAGCCCTCTAGCACTGACCTTCACTCCCGGCCTCTCATTCTTGAGGCAATTGGAGTACGTGCAGAAAAGCACAGAGCTATGAGAACAGAATGGCTCAATCTGGGCAAAGAAGCTGGTGCTGGGAGAGAGAAAGCCGGAGAGATGCTTCAGAGATAGACTCCAAGGGCTTCCTTATCCAGCAGTTTATTTCATCACCACTACAATGGACAGTCCTCCAGGCTGCTAAACCAATAATCCCAGCTCCCTCCCTTTGTTTCCTGGGGCGGGGGAGGGTAGGGAAGATCTCACCTTATTGAAACTTCTTCATTTTATCTTTTCACTGTTGTACTGACAACTCTAGATCTAGTAAACTACTCTGTATCTTAAAATTTCTTTGTTCCAATAGACTGGTAGTACACTGGGTGCCATGGTGCACATCTGTAATCCTGATGACTCTGGAGGCTGGAGCAGGAGGATCATGCCAGAGGCCAGAGGCATCCTGTGCAATTTAGTAAGAGCCTGTCTCAATGAAAAAAAAAAGTGGGGTGCGGCTGGGAGTGCCATTTAGTAGTAGAGTACTTGCCTAGCATGTGCAAGGCTCTGGGTTTAACTCCCAGTACTGGGTTTGCAGGGAGCCTGGTGTGGTAACACATACATGTAATCCCAGCAACTTGGGAGGCAGAGGCAGGACAATTGCAGGTTTGAGGCCAGAGGCAACCTGCATAATTTAGCAAGACCTTGTCTCAAGATAAAAAGTAAAACAATGGGCTGAAGGTGTAGCCCAGTGGTAGAACACTTACAAAGTATGTGTGAGGCCCTGGGTTCAACCCTCAACGACGGAAAAAACAAAACAAAAGGAAACAAAAAGCTAAGCATAGTGATGCATACTTGCAATCCCAGCACTTGGAAGGCTGAGGCAGGAAGATCAAGAGTTTGAGGCCAGCCTGGGCTACATAGTGAGTTCCAGGCCAACTAGGACTACATAGCAAGACAATATCTTAAAAATAAATAAATAAGAATGAATAAATAAATAAACAAGTATCCTGGTAGGGCGCAATTGAGCTATTTTAATTAAGAGGAGGGACCCAGTCAGATGTACATCTGAAAAGGTTCTGTCTGGGCAATCATGGAATAGGTTGATTAAGAGTGGAGGGCCTTTCAGTTGGTTGCAGTATTATGACAGAGATATAGTGATGATCTGAATATGGTTAGTGGAATTCAAATGGAAAGGGGGATATAGTCAAGAGATACTAAGGAAATAGGATTACTTGAAGGGAGAGACCAGGTAGGGATTTGTTTAAGTTTCTGATTTTCATGATGTCCCATTTACAAAAAATAAGGACAAAAAATATAGAAGAGTTGCTGGATGTTGACATCGATGGTTCTTCTTTGTACATGCAAGGGTACAGAGGGCAATAAGCCTAAGCAAGGAGATCAGAGACAAGCATCAGACATGATACGCTAAGGAGTCTGGACTTTAGTCCACAGACAGTGGGGAGCCGCGGAAGATTTTTTGATCATTAGAGAGAAATGATCATAGCTAGCTCTTAGGAAAGTTTGGTGGGGAAACCAAGCAAGGCAATATTATGTATATGAGAGGCTGTATGGACCTGATTTTAACACTCAAGAATTTATCAAGTAGCAGGGCACTCTGGCACATGCCTATAATCCCAGCAACTTGGGAGGCAGAGGCAGGAGGATTGCAGGTTTGAGGCCAGATGCAGCCTATGTAACTTAGTGAGACCCTGTCTCAAAATAAAACATGAATAAAGGGACTGGGGTTATAGTACAGTGATGGAGCACTTGCCTAGCATATGTGAAACCTTGGGTTCAACCCCTGGTACTTAAAAAAGAAGTTTATTAAGCACATAATATGTGCTTGAGCCTAAAGGGAACCACCAGGTAGAAATGTTCTTGAGGTAGCTGTATATACCAATGTGTGGGCAGAAAAGGGATCTGAGTCAGACAGATGGATTTGGGAATCAATAGGATATGGCTGTGGTTGAGGTCACCCTGAAACCATGTGGAGGGTGACAGAAGAAGTGGACTGAGGGTAAAACCCCCTACGACCTCAACATGTAGGAGATGGGCTGAGGAAGAGGAACCAAGAGATAAACCTGAACAGAAGGCTGGGAACTACAAAAATGATCCGAGGTCAGACCAGGTAGGGCATCATAGGAAGGGCAGGAGCCTGGGCCCTAAGGAGGCAGACTTGTCAAGAGGAGTGTATTACAGGCATGTAGATATGTATGCATTTTTTACAGTAATTTGTCCCCCTAAGTTTGGAATACTAAGCAAAAGCCCTTTCACATCAACCTTCATGATACCAGATGAGCTGGCCCAACCCTTCACCATTGTCCAAGTGCGTCAGGGGAAGTCACCTGGCAGGAAGGAGCCAGGTGGAGCAGAGAGCAGCCAGTCTCATAGTCAATAACTAGTGATTAAGGCCAGATGTGTGGCAATATCAAATAATCAAGAATTGGCGTCATCCCCAGGCAGCATGGTCAACGGTCTTCAGTGTGGAGACAAGGAAGGGGTGGAGGGGTGGAGGACTGGGCGGGGAAGTGGAGGGAGCTTGCATTTATGGCGTGGGCCAGATCCTGTGCTAGGCTCTTTGCATGGGCTCAATTCTCCTGGTAGCCCTGCCCCTTTCAAAGATAAGGAAGCTGAGGCTCAGAGAGGTGGCATAATGTACCCAATAGGGCAACTGAGTATCCTAGGATTTGATCCCAGAAGACCAAAGCCTGTGCTGCTTCATCAAAACCCATGGTTGCCAGTTAAATATGTTTCCCAGGGGCCTCAATGTCTTCATTCTTGAGGACTTTCCCCTTGAAGCTGGATCTGAGTAATGGCAGAGCACCCAATGAGTAGCTGAGTTAGGTGCTTCCTATGAGTGGTTTCTGCGGGCACTGGCTTCCAAACCAACCTTCCGGTTTTATCATTCATACCTGTATCACTCCTGGGGTTCTTGCCAACCACCTTCCCTACCATACCCGGTATATAGGTGAGGTGACTGGGGAACAGCCCACAATGAGGAGTCTGTTGGACCTACTTATTTTTCAGATGCCGTAAGACTTGATGAGCAACTAGCAACTCTGGAGGTGGATCCATTTCCTACCAGGTTTTGAGACCCTAAACTACCCACTTTAAATCTGATGACAGGAAAAATAATGGTAACATCTAAAGGGTATTGAGTGGTTCTCTGTGTGCCAAGCCTAGAGCTACATGCCTTACCCACATTGTTTCATACAATCCTTAAAGTAACCCCCCAAGCTGAGTGTGATGTTACCTCATTTTGCACTCAAAAGAACAGGCTCAGAGAAGGGAGAGGAGTCTACACCTAGTGTGTACCAGGAGGGTCTGACCCCAATGGCCAGAGGTACCTGCCAGGCTGCTACTTCCACATCAGGCTCTGCCCTCGGGAGAGTTTGCTTAGATTCCCTGATCCAAGAGAAATCCCTCCTTCTCTCTTCTAAGGCCAGAGGTTTGCAAAATAGTGGCAAAGGGCTGGGTATGGTGGCTCACGCCTGTAATCCCAGTGACTTGAGAAGTTGAGACAGGAACACCACAAGTTGGAGGCCAGAGGCAGGCTGTGTAACTTAGTGAGACCCTGTCTCCAGATAAGAGGATGAAAAGGGGCTGGGGTGCAGCCCAGTGGTAGAGCACTTGCAAAGTGTACACAAAAATCTGGGGCCAGCACCTGAGTGCTACAAAAAAAATAAAATATAAACAAAAATAAATAAATATAAGTAGTGGCAAAAGAGATGGGGGTTTTGGGTGTTCCCAGAGTCCCACTCAGAAAGCTTTTACTCCATAATCTTTTTACACAGACAGAAATAAAAAGCCCTGTCCTCTGTTGCAGGTATTTTATGCAACCAGCACAGCCAATAAAGCAGGGGTGTGTTTGTGTGCACACATGTGTCGATGGGTGATTACACGTTTATGGGGTGGGGTAGTAATTGGGCAAATTAGCCTCACAGTTCTGTCTCCTGTTTCTAGGGCCATATATGGCTTTACTGATTGCATTTATGAGCCCAAAGTCAGGACGTACACACTGGCCAGGGCAATGGTTCTTGAGAAGACAACATAGCAACAATGAAAATGATGCCACCTATGTGGCCCAGAGAGGCAGATACGCTCTGGTGTGCTTTGCAGGACATGCTAGAGGTCTGGAAGAGATAGTATTTTGTCAGGAGTCATGGCCTGGATCTGTAAGCACAGACTTCACAGCTGTCCACAGCTGATTAATTAGTGTTAGCATAGGCAATTTGTCATGGCAGATCTGATATAGTCAGAGAAATGTTATAACCCAAAGCCAGAGGGGAGATCTGAAACAGTATGTTGTTTCAAGGGCTCTTACAGAATGCATTACATTAATAATTGAATTGGTCAGGGATGTAGCTCAGTGCATAGGCACTTGCCTAGCATGCTCAAGGCCCTGAGGTCAATCATCACAACTGTCAACAAAAAGGAAAAGAAAAAGAAAAAGAAATAAAAAAAGATCACTATTACCCAGAACTCAGGAAGCTGAGGCAGGAGGATAGAGAGTTTGAGGTTAGCCAGGACTATATAGTGAGACCCTGTCTCAAAACAAAAACCATAATACAAAAACACAGAATACTGGGTGAGCTAGGAACAGTAGCACAAACCTGTAATTCCAATGACTCAGGAGGCAAAGGAAGGGAGATCATGAGTTTGAGGCCAAAGGCAGACTGTGTAACTTAGCAAGACCCTGCTTCAAAAGAGGAAAAAAAAAAAAAAAAAAAAAGGCTGGAAGTGCAGCCCCATGGCAGAGCACTTTCAAAGCATGTGCAAGACCTTGGGTTCAAGTACCACTAAATTAATGAATTAATGACTTAATTTAATTAAATAAAATACTCAAAGAGGCTGAAGTTGTAGCTTAGTGGTAGAGCACTGGCCTAGCAGGTACAAGGCCTTGGGTTCCATCCCCAGCACTGCAAAAACCAACCAAACAAGACCAAAACAAAACAAAACAAAAACCCCCAAACAAACAAAACAAGTGAAAAAACCCCCACCACGACAATAAATAAAATACTCAGTGAGGGAAGATAGCAGCAAATTTGGGGTTTGCGTGATATGGTTGTTGTTAGGTGCCATCAAGTCGGGGTCCAATTCATTGACCCTACATACAATAGCACTATTGTTAGTGCTTCTCTGCTATTCATAGGGTTTTCAATGGCTGATTGTTTTTTGGGGAGTGGGTTGTTGGGCCCTTCTCCCAAGCCTACAGCACCTGGTGTTCCCAGGCAGTCTCCCATCCAATTACTAACCAGGCCTGATGCTGCTTAGCTTCTGAGATCTGATAGGATCAGATGCCACTGCAGGCTGCATGACATTAATCCAACAAATATTATTCCCTACATATTAGCTTTCAGACACCCAGAGCCAGGTCCAAAGAGACCTAAGGCTGGAGGTGCAGTGCTGGTGGGTGGCAGATGTGCAAGAAGTAGGCATGATAGGGTGTGAGGAGTGTTATGAGACTGGCAAAGAGATATTATGGAGTTCAGAGGATGATTAATTCTTGGAAGAGGATGGTCCTAGTTTTCTATTGCTACAGAGCAAACAGCCACAAGTTTGTTGTTAGGTGCCGTCATGTCCGACTCATAGCGCCCATCCTAGGGTTTTCAATGGCTGATTGTTTTGAGATTGCCTTGGTAGTGGATTGCCATATCCTTCTCCCATTTTTGCAGTGCTGAGAATCAAACCCAGGACCTCGGAGACTGCAGACTGGCGCTCTACCAACTGAGTTAAATCCCAGCCCAGCCACAAGTTTAGCAGCTTAAAATGATAGTCATCAAGTGTGGTGGCACATGCTTTTAATTCTAGCACTCAGGAGGCAGAGGCAGGAAGATAGCCACAGGTTCAAGGTCAGCCTGCTCTACATAGTGAGTTCCAGGCCAGCGGGGCCGACATATTGAGATCCTGTCTCAACAAACAAGCAAATAAACAAACAAACAAAGCTGTCATTGACTTTCTTAGTTTCCGTGTACCAGGGGTTGAGACATGGCTTAATTAGATCTGCTGTTCAAGTTCCCACAAGATATCCTTGGGCTTCATTCATCTCTGGAGCTTGGGGCCCTCTTCCAGGCTCATGTGATTGTTGATAGAATTCAGTTTCTTGCATTTGTGTGATGGAGGCCTTCGGATTTGTTGTTGTAGTTGTTTTGTTTTATTGAGACAGCATCTTCTATGTAGCCCAGGCTG
>VMDO01033367.1:0-18019 GCA_007922755.1 Pedetes capensis
GATTATACTTGAGAATGTATGGTATACCAGTACATTGCAGTGCTCATTTAAACATAAGAACCTGGACTTAATTTTTGTACTATTTATTTATTTATTTATTTAGTGGTACTGGGGATTGAACCTGGGGCCTAGCAGTGGCATGCTTTGCAAGTGCTGGACCACTGAACTGCACCACAGCCCATTTTCTTTTTAGTTTTTTGAGATAGGGTCTCACTAAATTACACAGACAGCCTCTGGTCTTGAACTGGCGATCCTCCTGCCTCTGCTTCCCAAGGTGCTGGGACTATAGGCGTGCACCACCGTGCCCGGCAGATTTAATTTTTTTACGTGAATTGTAAAAGAGTCTGCTGTGTTTTTTGCCCCTTTCTGAGAACTAGATACTACAACTTAAAATTACTTTCTAGAACCTATGCACCATGGACTATTCATAACTGTGTAATACAGAGAAACATGCATATGTGGTTTCAGAAATAGTCATATAGCTAATGATTTTTTTATTTTAAGTAACTTTATAGGTAGTTTATATTTTGTTGTTGTTGTTAGGTGCCCTTGAGTCAGTATCCTATTCATAGTGACCCTCATAGGGTTTTCAATGGCTGACAGTTTCAGGATTGCCTTGGGAGTGGATTGCCAGGTCCTCCCATTTTTGCGGTGCTAGGAATTGAACTCGGGACCTCAGAGACTGCAGCGCAGCGCTCTACCAACTGAGCTAAATCCCAGCCCAGTTTATATTAGATACCCCTAATAGTCATAATAAAGATATTATCATTTTATTGAATAAATTTAAATTTTGTGTCATATTTTAATATTTGTAAGTTGTGAAATCACCATTTTGATTTTTATTGCCTTGACAGCATATAACAGTGCACACTAATACTAAAATACTTTATAGGCACAATTAAGAAATTTTGATGGAAAGTTAATTGCAATTGAGCGAATCTTCATATAAAATCTGATTGACTTTACCTAAAGAAATCAACTTTACAAATTGTGTGTGTGTGTGTGTGTGTGTGTTGTTGTTGTTGTTAGGTGCTGTCGAGTCGAGTCGGTATCCAACTCATAGCGACCCTCATAGGGTTTTCTATGGCTGACTGTTTTTGGGATTGCCTTGGGAGTGGATTGCCAGGTCCTTCTCCCATTTTTGTGGTGCTGGGAATTGAACTCGGGACCTCAGAGATGCAATGCAGCTCAACTGAGTTAAAATCCCAGCCATATATGTGTGTGTGTGTGTGTGTGTGTGTGTGTGTGTTGTTATTAGATGCCATTGAGTCATGTCTGATTCATACTGACCCTCATAGTGTTTCCAATGGCTGTTTCAGTATTGCCTCAGGAGTGGATTGCCACTTTCTTCTCCCATTTTTGTGGCACTAGGAAATGAACTTGAGACCTCAGAGACTTCAGAGTGGTGCTCTACCAACTGAGCCAAATCCCAGCCCATATATATATACATATACATATACATATACATATACATATACATATACATACACATATATATACATGTTGTTGTTGTTAGGTGCCGTCAAGTTGGTGTCCGACTCATAGTGACCCTCATACGGTTTTCAATGGCTGACTGTTTCGGGATTGCCTTGGGAGTGGATTGCCAGACCCTTCTCCCGATATATATACATACACACATACACACACACACACACACACACACACACACACACACACACACATATATTTATAATAATGTTCAAATTACTTTTATACTAAACCACAAAATAAAAATTATGAAAGTAAATATATTGTACAACTCCTAAGCACGACCATATTCCACCAGTATACTGTTAGCCTTATCTAAATTTCCAGACCCCCTTATGTCTAACATATGGGGGCTGGGATTTAGCTCAGTTGGTAGGCTTCAGTCTCTGTGGTCCCGAGTTCAATTCCCAGCACCGCCAAAATGGGAGAAGGACCTGGCAATCCACTCCCAAGGCAATCCCGAAATAGTTAGCCATTGAAAGCCCTATGAGGGTCACTATGAGTCAGATACTGACTCGAGGGCACCTAACAACAACAACATATGTCTAACAGTTTACCGTACTGTGGAGACTTGCTTGTTGCTATAAGGCTGAAAGCTATGCCACCAGTATCTCAGATATCAGCAGCATCACTCATAGTGGACAGGTTTCAGCTGAGCTTCCAGTCTAAGACAGACTAGGGAGGAGGACCTGGCAACCCACTCCTGAAACAATTAGCCATTGAAAACCCTATGAGTAGCAGAGAAACACTGTTGGATATAGTGCCAGAAAATGAGCTGCCCAGGTTGGAAGGCACTCAAAAGACTACTGGGGAAGACTTGCCTCCTCAAAGTAGAGTCTACCTTGATAATGGGAATGGAGTAGGACAATAGTGAAAGATTCTGCAGGGAAAGTATTAAATAATGCAAGAAATATCTAAAGAAAATGGAAGGAATACACTGAGTCATTATACAAAAATAGTTGGTGAATGAAAAACCATTTCATGAGGTTGCATATGATGAGCAACCAACGGTATTGAAATACAAAGTAAAAGCTGCCTTGAAGGAATTGGTGAAACACAAGGGTCCAGGAATTGATGGAATACCAATGATATGTTTCAATAAACAGATGCAGCACTGGAGGTGCTAACATGTTTATGCCAAAAGGTTTAGAAAACAGCTACCTGGCCAACTGACGGGAAGAGATCTGTATTGGTGCTTATTCCCAACAAACGTGATCCAACTGAATGTGGAAACTATTGAACAGTATCATTAATATCACAAGCAAGCAAAATTTTACTAAAGATCATTCAAAAGTGACTACAGTGGTGCATAGACAGAGAACTGCTGGAAAATCAAGCTGGATTTAGAAGATGGTGGGGAACCAGGAACGTCATTACTGATGTCAGATGGATGTTAGCTAAATGCAGAGAATATAAGAAGGATGTCTATCTATGTTTTATAGAGTATGCAGAGGCCTTTGAGTGTGTGCATTATAACAAATTATGGGTAACACTTCGAAAAATGGGAATACCAGATGACCTAATTGTAATCATGCAAAGACTGTACATGGACCAAGAGGCAGTCATGTGAACAAAACAAAGAAACACTGCTTGGTTTAAAGCTAAGAAAGTGTGTGTCAGGGATGTATCATTTCATGATATCTCTTCAATTTCTATATTGACCAAATAATCAGAGAAGTTGGATTATATGAAGAAGAACATGGTATCAGGTTTGGAGGAAGATTTGTTAGCAACCTGTGTTATGCAGGTGACACAACTCTGCTTGCTGAATGTGAAGATTTGAAACATTTACTGATGAAGATCAAAGAACATAGCTTTTAATATGGATGTGACTAAACAGCAACAGAACAAAAATCCTTATAACTGGGTCAGTATGCAACTTTAAGATCAGTGGAGAAAAGGTTGAGGTTGTCCATTTTGCTTCACTTGATTCTATAATCAACACCCAGGGAAGCAACAGTCAAGAAATCAAAAGACACATTGCTTTGGGAAAAGCTGTGGCAAAAGATCTCTTTAAAGTATTGAAAGGTAAGATGTCACATTGAAGACGAAGATGTGCCTGACTCATGCCATATTATTTTTGGTCACATCATATGGTTGTGAAAGCTGAACATTCAATAAGGAAGATGAGAGAAGAACTGATGCTTTCAAATTATGGTCCTGGAGATGATTATTGAATATACCATAGACTGCCAAAAGTACCAACAGATCTGTCCTAGATGAAGTGCAACCAGAGTGCTCCTTGGAAGCAAAGATGGCTAGGCTGCATCTTATGTGTTTTGTACATGTAGTCAGGAGGGACCAATCCTTGGTGAAGGACATTGTGTTTGGAAGAGTGGCTAGTCAACAAAAAAAGGAAAACCCTCCACTAGATGGATTGACACAGTATCTGCGACAATGAGCTTAAACATAAGTAAGATCTTGTGCCTGGCACAGAATCGAGAAATATTTCTTTCTGCTATACATAGGGTTGCTATGAGTCAGACCTGACTTGATAGCATCTAACAGCAACAAATTTCCAGAAATGGAATTTACTTTGTATTAACTTGTGATCATGTTATTTCTAAATATCCATCTGTGAGTAAACATTTGTATCAGGTAAATACATATTTGGTCTTTTTCCAGGTATGTTTGCTATGTGTTGCCAGTCATCATTGTTGCTGTTGCTTTAGGTGCCCTGAAGTGGAGTGCGACTAACAGAGACCCTATGTCCAACAGAAGGAAATATTCCTTGCCACTGTGCCATGCTTGGCACTATGTTAGTGCTTCTCTGCTAGTCATAGGGTTTTCAATAGCTGATTACTTCTGGCACTGTTTCAGGAATGGATGGTCACATCCTTCTCCCATTTTTGCAGTGCTGGGAATCAAACCCAGAGCCACAAGATAGTACAGAGCACCACTTTGCTAACTGAGCTAAACCCCAGCCCTGTCAAGAGTAGTCACTACTATAAATGTGGAGAATAAAATCAGAAAATTAAATAAAGCAATTGTTTGGCTTTTCCATTCCTTACTCAAAAATGGACATTGCTTCAACAGAGTAATTTCTTATCACAATACAGTAATTAATAGATGGTTCTTTTAGCAATCATTCAGTCTTGCCCTTAGTATGAATTTTTTAACTAAAATTTTACTGAGAAAAATTGCACTGGCATTGTTATCATGCTGGCTTGTATTTAGGGAAATATGCTGGAAATGCTATATAATTTATAGTAGAAATGATAATATTGATTACAAGAAGTAAGTCATCTAGCTAGGGGGAGTGACAGGGACCAGATGGTTTCACTGGAGCTTTGATATGCTCATGATACTCTCCCACAAAGTGTATTTGTGTCATAATCCAGATAGTTCTTAATTTTGTAAACTTGTGAGCTAAAATGCTAGCATACAAGAAAATGATGTTTACCTCTTTATTGGACATATATTCTGATACGTTTCAGAAATCTATCATCTTGGAAATTTCCTTTATGTAGTGAATAATTACATCAGACCATTTATTTTTTTCTTTAAATTGTTCATTCAACAACTATGTAATGAGTGACTGTGTATCACATGTTCTAAGAATATCATAATCAACTCCCAACCTTGCATTATATAAAGGACATGCATAATTTTATAGGGCTTGGCAATATAAGTATTCATCTCTGTAATTTATAGTTACTAAATAGTTTGAGGGGGAGGACTGGGTGAGGAAGTTAGTAACTTAAACTAATAATTTAAGCATCTTTGACTTTCCCTCTTGTAATTTCATGCTGAGATGGGGGGCTTATTGCTAGGTTGTATGTTGTCACTATGTCTCAATTTGCTCTGAAGTTCTGGTTTGCCTATTATCCCATCAGAGTTTTTAATAACACCTTCTTTTTCATGGAGATATATATATATAATGATTGTGCACATGTGTGTAGTTACTCTACTTATGAAAACAAATATCAGATTCTCAGTGGTGGGCCCAAGTCAGGACTCAATAACCATAAATATAATTACTACTAATGTTCCTACCAGCAGCATTATTGTCCTTATCATCATCTAACCTCTTGACAATTCAGTGAAGTTGATAAAATTGGCTTTTCTAAGAAACTTGATTTTTATTACTACTAATCACTTTTTAAGGACAGTAAACTTATAAGAATACATAATTTCTTTTGCAGTACTATGCAGTTGAACCCAGGCCATTGAACATGCTAGGCAAGTGCTCTGACACTGATTTGCAACCTGCAGCCTCTCCTTTATTTTTTTATTTTTAGACAGGGTCTTGCTAAGTTGTGCAGTATTCTCTGGCCTCTAACTCAACACCTTCCTGTCTCAGCCTCCTGAGTAACTGGAATGACAGGTGTGTGCCATCGCCCCCAACTAATGATATATATTTTTAAATTTCCCAAACAATTGAATTTTGACATGTTGCGAATATGGACCAGACACTATAAATAAAAAGTAAGTGGGATTGGTAAGAAGGCCCTTTACTGTGATCGTTAATGATGAGCTTTGTCAATTAAGGATTCCACCCATTAATAGGTATGTGATCTTATACCAGTCCTGTCCGTACCTCAGTTGGCCCATCCACAAAATTCAAATACTAGTAAAACACATGTCTCCAGGTTGTGGTGGCAATTTAATAAGAAAGTACATGTGAAATATATGACACAGTACCTGGCGTATTGTAATTGCTCAAAACTATTAAAAATATTAGGGATAATGTTAAAATAGTAAAATGAAAAGATCAAGCATAAAATTCTTCCTGAAACACCTTAATCAAACACTTGTAACTGGGGCTGTTGATCAAAAAGCTGAACTATGTGCCACTACTATGAATGCAAAGGCTATAAGAGAGGAAAGTTAGAGGCATCAAGACCATGAAGATGGCTCTAGTAGAAGACATGGAGAATTTTTGGTAAGTGCATTTCCATTACACTGATCTCATTATTTTCATTATCTACAATCAACTAGCATTTCAGATGAAATGTGTTGGAAAGCAATGGATTTTCCTCCTCATTTGCCTGAGTAGCTCAAGTAGTCCAATATTGTTTTCAGACACCAACATTTTCACTTTATAAGTGTGAGCATATTTTAAATTACCTTTTAACCTTGAGTATCTTTGCAATCAAATATTAACCTGACTCTAACTAAAAAGCCCAGGCACAGACAACCTTCTTCTAACCACCATTCTTTATGTTGGTTTTCCTCATTTTGGCAAAGTGATGAGAAACTATTTGTAGAATGTGATATTTCGATCAGATAATGTCCTATTAGGAAACCTCAACTAATATAATTTGTTCATTTCAAGATAATGCTGTTTTAAAAATTAAACAGACAAAAATCCAGCATGAATTTTAAAGAACTGATACCTGTGCCACAATTAATTTCCATATTAAATTTTTCCTTTTTTCACTGTATATGTACTGACAATATGTATCCTATATAAAAATGTATCCTACTACATTATTAAAAAGTTAAGTTAATTCCAATAAAAAACATAATTGACTTTTCTTAGTAAACTCTTTCCTTTTCACAATGAAATTAAATGAAAAAGAGTATTATGATGAGGAAAAGAAAATGGAGGAGAAAATTTCATAATTCTTGACTGCCAATGTAACATTTTAATTCCTTTATTAGCACAAGAGTGTTTGCACTATGGTAGTGAATTTTAAGAAGGAAAGGACATTACATAATAAAAAGGGATTTTGGTAACACAAAATGATTTTTCTTTTGTGTCTGCTGCACTTTTGTTGACTACATTATATAGTATTGAAGAATAGAGGGTGTTTCTCTGCTATGTAGTAATTTAATAATCTTAAAATGACATTAAATGGAGGCTGTCATGTGCTAGCTCCCTAAACTGAAGTTGAATAAGGAAAGAAAACTAAAGACCATATTTAAGAACACATATTATAGAATCTAACCCAGTTTCATTTATTAAATCACCTACAAAACCAATATGTAATGCAAAAGTAAAATAGAATAACATGGCTATTTTTTATAAAAGGTCAGAGTCGTACCAAAAATCAACATTCCATCAATTCTTTATACTTATACATCAAGATGTTTGAGTATATTTATGTACCTTGAAGAATTTAATACTAAGTCCTGACTACTATATCTATGTCAGCTGACCCCTATTGCTTCAAACTGGAGAAAAGAGACAATGAAACCTGGTTTGGTTGATGTATTCCGTTTTTTGTCATAGACCACCTGCCAGGGCTCATAACAGATCTGTAATGGGCTTCTTACTTTTTATTGTGTAGAAAATGGATTGATAGATTAGGCCTGGGGCCAATGAACTGTGGAACCCCTGGTTTGCAGGAAAGAGTTTATCACCCCTTGATGTTATTTCTGTCTCATGTCAGCAAAGAAGGATGAGCTAGATTACCTGAGAGTAAGCCAAATGCCGAAGTCAGCATTCCCCTCATTTATCTACCTTATAGTTCAGGGCAAGTCCACTGCATGGGTTATGAAGGGGCTGATAAGGGCCTTGTGGAGAAATTTTGTTTTACTGCCTTCTAATTTGCTTGCTGATATTAGATCTAATTACCAGACATTGAAGTCAGTATTCCATTGTTTTTGCTGGAAAAAATCAATCTCTTTTGCTATACAAGTTAAAGTATTTGAGCTGAATGGTGGAGTTATAATTTGTGAAAATTGTCAGTCATCATTGGAAAGAGGATAGTCCATCTTTGGCATGGTTGATCAAGTATGGAGGAAAAGAGATGGACCAGAAAATGGGCCAGAAACCAAAGTCATTGCAAGGGTATTTTGAGAAACTCCATTTGTCTTGATAGCTGCTGTCTGTAGGCAATCTGTGACTGATGATTACACCATAAGCACAGCCTAAAAATAAATTTCTTCTGAAGGTAACACATTCTGATAGTGATGTGGGTGACATAAACATTTCAAATAAGACAATAATTCTTGGACTTGTTTAGACTTTTATAAAAAAATGAAAATTGTGCAGCTCAGTCACAACTTAAATAACTATCATGAAGACTGCTTTTGCCGCTGCTATTACTGTTGCTACACATCCTAGATCAATGTGATTATCTCCTTGAAGTTCCTTTCTTGTTCTATTAATATCAGTTATGAGTTCTCACTAAAATCATTGAGATGCTGGTGAAGGGAGAGAGAAATCCTAGTTTTTGGTTCTATATCAATCCTTTGTCATTGGCAAACAATAAAGTACATCCACAAACAGGAAAATTAATAGGAAAGACACTTTGTGGTTGAGATTTTATATGGTTTAGGAGTGTATGAAAGCTATTTTTAAGTACTAAAATAAGTAAGGAAGGCATTAACATTAATAGATTTAATTATTTATGTTGAAATCTGAATGCAATACAATGAAATATTTCCCAGTTTGTGTGGAGGATCAACTTTTTAAAAGATACTCTTATCTAGCTTCTCAGTTCAAATGTGGCCTCAAATATTTTACTGGTTTGTGTAACAATTCTCCACACACCACCTTCCCACCCTCCACATTGTGGGTAATTACTGGAAGGTCATAGAACTTGCAACTTAATAGCCTGGATTCACCATTCATTAATTCATAACTATTTGTGCCTCTGTTCCCTCATTTGCATAATAGTAATGTATTATGATGCTTGTTTTCTCATCTCCCAAGGTCTAAAGGGAAACAAAGGACACAATATATACTATAGTAATTTATTATGGGGAGTTAAATTGTGGTTGTTGTTACAAGGTGGGCACCATAAAATTCTAATGCCAGTAATAAGAAAGAGTGGACCTATGTGTCATCACATAAAAGTGTAACTTCTCAAATGTTAATAGTCACAGAAATCACCTCTAGATTTTGTTAAAAATCAGATGCCTAATGCAGTAAGTCTTGTGTAGCATCTGAGCTCCGACTTTCCCAGCATGTTTCCATGCACTAATGCTCTTGGCCTTTGTTCACATTTTAAGTAGTGAGAAGAAAGAGGGTGACTATCAGGAAAGCATGTAGAAGTTGACTTTCAGTCCCATTCATTGGAACTTGCAGAAATTATATTCAGAGATAATGGACAGGCCTTTTATAAATGTTGTTGTGTCTTGCTATGTATGAAGTACATTCATACAAGCCCGAATGATATATATTCAATTTATATATTACCTTTTTAAACGTAGGCCTTTTGGGGGTTCATAAACTAGGTACATCTTTGCCATAGCCTCTATTCTGTCAGATCCACTCTGTTTCCTTCCACTCCTATATTATATATTGCAAGAAAGTGACTGCTGCCCGCTTGTTCCTCAGGCTTCCTTTCAAACAAGCTTCTGGATAGTCTTAGCCAGTGGGAGGCACTGACAAGAGACTAGAAAGCAGGAGAAGAGGAGATATCAGGATACTCCCTCCTTTCCTTCTCTGTTTTTGGCAATGTCTGATATACAATATACAGTAAGTAGTCAAAAATAATATTATTAAATCTTCTGCTAATGATCTTGTAAAATCTCTTTTTTTAGTGGTTCCTCCATTAGTTTGTAATCATTTTTTGTGTGGGTACATTTACAGAAGCTTGGCCATGACTTTGACTACTCATTCAAAATTAAAATCAGAAATTTTAAGACTTTGAACTGTGGTTTTATTCATGCAATCTTAATTGCACCATGTCTAACTTCCATTTCTGACCTTCTTCTATTTATCAGTTATGCAATAACTATAGTAGTATGAAAGCTGTAATAGTGTCTTGTAACAAATGACCCTAAAACTACTGACTTTAAGTGATAGCTATTTATAATTACACAATCTGAAGGTTAGTTGAACTATTTATCTGGCTTGGACTTACTCATGAATTTTCAGTCAGCTTATGGTTTGGCCTGGAAATGGCTTATCCAGGATGATCTTAGCTGTGCTGATTTATCTCTGTTCCATATGGTCTCTCTTCCTCCCGCAAGCTTATTCCCATGAGAGAAGCAGGATTATAATGAGAAAACAGAAGTAGACAAGGACTTTTGAAGCTTAGGTTTGGAACTGACTCACTATTTTTTCTATTACATAGCATCAGCCAAAGCAACTCAAAAGGCTAGCTCAGATCCAAGGATTAGGGGAATAGGATGCACTTTTTTGATGGTACATTTTTGCAAAGGTGTATGCAAAGAGGTTATCAATATGGTCTCCCACACCCTGTAATTTATCAAGTTTCTTATTTATATCAAAGGTAAGATGTTAAATTAAGATGCATTCCTATGCACTCAGATTTTTAGTCAACTAATCCTGAATATGGGTTGGGATTTAGCTGAGTGGGTACAGCGCTGCACTGCAGTCTCTGAGGCCCCGAGTTCAATTCCCAGCACCGCAAAAATGGGAGAAGGGCCTGGCAATCCACTCCCAAGGCAATCCCGAAGCACTCAGCCATTGAAAACCCTATGAGGGTCGACGGCACCTAACAACAACAAAAACAAATCCTGAATACAGGGCTGGGATTTAGCTCAGTTGGTAGAGCGCTGCACTGCAGTCTCTGAGGTCCTGAGTTCAATTCCCAGCACTGCCAAAAAAAAAAAAAAAGAAAAAAACATGGGAGAAGGACCTGGCAATCCACTCCCAAGGCAATCCCGAAACAGTCAGCTGTTGAAAACCCCATGAGGGTCGCTATGAGTTGGATACCAACTCAACAGCACCTAACAACGACAGCAACAATCCTGAATATCATATAATGTTAAGATGGTATCAACCCTCTAAAAAGCCAATAGTCTTGAGGATTGCATAGATCCTCAAATATACTTTCTGCCAAATCCTAGGGGCTAACAACAGTATACATTTGTTTATGTATAAATTCAGTATGTATTATCTGTCTCCAATGTAGTTAAGTGTCATGCTAAGTAATGACAGTAAAGTTATGAACATGACACTTCTTTTTATGGATCTCACATTTGGTGTGGGGGGGTTAATTTTTAAACTAGTTATGTAACTATAAGTCCAGCAGGTATTTCCATTTTTTAAATTTGATAGATTATAGGCTGAGGTGCTATAAAAAAGAAACCTGAAAATTTCTTTCTTCCTTATTTTTTTTTTTTTGCAGTACTAAGGGGTTGAATCCGGGGCCTTGCTCAAACTAGACTAATGATCAAACATTGAGCTACATCCTCAGCCCCATTTTATTTTTATTTTTTTTTTATTTTGAGACAAGGTCTCGTTAAGTTGCACCAACTGCCTCTAGACTTGAACCTGTGATCCTCCTGCCTCAGTCTCCTGAGTCACTGAGAGTATAGATATACACTACCACATCCACATAAGAGACCCCAAATTTCAATGTTTCAAGTTATGTAGATCTTGTACCTTTTTCACATAAAATCCAGCTTGAGTACATAGTCTCAACTTTAAAAATTTATCCTAGGAACCTAAGCTACCAAGATAGCTATCCTAATTTTAATGTGTTGCTACATTGGAAGAATATCCATACTGATCACATAAATGTCCACGTACATTTTCCCCACCAGTAGAACACACTCACTGCTTCACCAAGAGAGAATACCCAAAGTCTCACTTACTTACTCCATCCAACTCAAAGTTCCTTGCCTCTGAACGATCTATGCTTTTCCATCAGATCCAGATATGGATCCTCATAGTCCAATTATCTATAAAGTTAAAGTCAAGCTACTGCTTCTACCACAACCATTTCTGAATGGTAGAGCAAGAACAGGTAAAAAGACAGCAATATGCACTTGGAAACCTCTGAAAAACCTTCGTTGTCATCTGTCATTTTCCTGCTTCCTCTCACAGACCCCTCACTGCAGCCTGAAATTTCAAATGAAAGCTAGGATGAAATAATTTAATAGAGTTTCTTTGAAAGTGGTTGTAAGAAAAAACAAAGCTGATTTCCACATAACCTCAATATCTAAGGAATAATTGCTTAGTTGAAATTGTGTTCAGTGACACAAAGTAGGCTGGAATTTAGATAATTGGTAGAGTGTTGATTTTCACTCTCTGAGTCCCTGGGTTTGATCCCCAGTGCTGCAAAAATGGGAGAATGACTTGGCAATCCACTCCCAAAGCAATCCTGAAGCAATCAGCCATCAAAAACCCTACATAGGGTCACTATGAGTGGGATCCAACTTGATGACACCTAACCAGAGGCTTGACATAATCTAGAAAAGGAAGAAATGGCTATTTAGAAAGTAATTAAAGAAATATTTCCTAGATAGTGTGATTTGATTTGAACACAAAACTAACTCGAGTTCCCTAGTTCCACATTATTCTATCTGAAAATCTTTACCCAAATGTCTCAGGGTGAAGGAAAGCCCTTCCATAAATGCACAAGTTCATCTTTTTCCCTATTTCTACCTCTGGCCTTGATACTCACCTTGTTATTGACTTATTTTTCACCGGAACCCAGAGGCATTATTTTAATCATAAAAGAGACAGACAGGCAGGCTACCTCTACTAACAATTTACATAATTATTTTCCTACAATTTGGTGCTAATTAAAATGTGAAAGGAGTAGTAATGATATCCGTAAATGAAATAAGGTCATTTTTTGTTGAAAGCAAAGATAATGCCATCAGAAAGGATTTTATGTGTATTCACATACGAGCAGGAAAGAGAATAAGACACAGAGTAAGGTAAGAGGGCCCAACATTATATCAAGTAGTCTAGCCTAGTCAATGCACAATACGTATTACCAAGCATAAAAAATTAAGTTCTGTAAGATTTTTACAATTTGTTATTTCTGTATAGTTCTACATATTACTATTTTGCCTGGTTTAAAGTTAGTGGCTTAGAATAACAAAGGTTTATTAGTTTGCATGATTCTGAGAGTTGACCATGATGTTTGCCTGCTTTACCTGGTGTCAGCCATGGACCTGAGACAACTGGAATGTCCAAAATGGCATCACTCATATGACTGGCAGTTGGTTCTGGCTTGCAGCTGAAAGCTCAGCTGGGGCTCTGGGCCATGATCTTGCTTATTTCTATTTGGTCTTCTCCACATGGCTCCCTTGGCTTCCTCACAACTTGGTGGTTCAGTTCCATGAAAAAGTGTTACAAAAGAACAAACACCAGTGTTCAAGCACTTATCAAGCTTCCCTTTACATCACACTTGCTAATCTTTCTATTGACCATAGCCAGTTATATGGCAAACTCAGAGTCAATATGAGAAGGGACTACCAAACATGCGAATTCCAGGAGGCATGCTCAGTTGGGGGCCTACTAGTAACAGCCTTCTATACATTTCTTACTAGCTGGTGGTCTCTCTGTGATTTGGTTTCCTCATCTGAAAATGGGGACAAAAATGGCATCATAAAAGTGGACTGAGATATAATTCAAGAAAGAAGCTTCAAGCTGTGCTCATCACATAGTGAGATACCACATAAATGTTAGCTATTGTTAATATTTTTAATATTATCTGTACAAAGTTTTAAATAAAATAAAATGTTTTACCAGACAGTGTCAGAATCATAAAGCAGTAAGCCAGTAAAAGCTCTGCCTTCACCTGCCTTCTCCTCAAGCCTTTCAAATGTATTATTTCTATGGATGGTATCTGCATCATGATACCACCAACTCATCACTACAAAATTCCTGATTGTTTCTGACAAGAGCCTCTACTAGTCACAAAATGCCAGTCAAGCCTATACTTTTTGGAGAATGCTAAGGATGCAGCTGGTAAACTTCTCTTCTAATCCAGGCTTCCCAGCCCCTCGATAATACATCTCCTGTGTGTTTTCTCCCACTAGTCATCACTCACACTATGATCCCAATGAGACCACCCAATATTCCTCCCACTTTTTGTATGATCTTCCCTGTTTCCCCTTCCCTTTCCAGTCCAGCTAGAATGATGACCATTTGCCCGCCTCTCTTATAGCACCGATTGCCACATGTGACCTCTGCTTCCTGGTCCCATGAAGCCTACCATGTCACCCCCCAACCAAGATCCAGATTGTCATCTGTTACACTCAAGCTCCTAGCAATATTCACCTTATACTATTCAATTCTTTCTGCCTCTTGTGTGTCAGGCATCTAGTTTGTATCCTTCCTTCTTTTTATGCATTCATACCAGACTTGCACTAGACCATACAAGGAGAAATTTAGCTCAATAATGTTTTGTAGTATTCCCTGCTCCCTAGGAAAATTAAAGATTCCTGGCTGTATTAAATAATTATGGCTACCATTTGTTGATAGAGTACCATGATCAGGTACTCTACTAAGCAGTTTGAATAGTTAAAAGGAAAATAATCTAACACAACCAAATAAAAGTCTAGAACAAAGCTGATATATATATATATATATATATATATATATATACCTCTATATAAAATTTTTGCTGACATGGCAAGGGAGAGCAGGGCACTTACTAGAAGGCTAATAAATATTCACTCTCTGCTTGATTGTTATTTTAATGGTGGTAGTAGCGGTTTTGATAGAGTGGATAGAAAAATAATTTTTTACACCAAATCTGTATCTGTATCTTTAGGAAAAGATAGAAATTCCATTCCAATTTAGCTGCTTTGAGAGAACACCTCTGGCACCAAACCCCCAGGCAAATGCCACCATCTGTGTGATTTCATTCCATTTGCCAATGTAGACACAGCAGGTGTTATTAGGTTAACCTTTTCTTTCACCAGCATCATCTCAAAATAGTAAACACTTTGGCCGTTCAAAAGCTCTAATCCATGACTGCAAATTTTGAAATCTTTGTCTTTTGGAAAGTAATAATTGAACTGCTACTAAATCACATTATTTCACATTATGGGATTACAAAATAGGACTTATAAGCATTAGAAAAATAAGAAAGAAGTAATATTGTGTTAACACTAAGAGATTTTATGATATAAAAATACAATGATAAAAGAAATTATTTCAAAACAGAATGAATTTTCACTTTCTGGGATATACAATGGGAGATTAGTTGTAAATAATACAACCATAAGTAACAAATTCAATGTGTTTATTAGTTCTCTTAATGCTTCAAAAGACAAAAACTCTATCTCAAGCTGATTTAAATAAAAAAGTTGAAAGCATAATCATAAATGTTCTGGTTTCTTTTTTATTTTTTTTTCAGTTTTGTGGTTTCTCCTTTTCTTAATTCACATATTAGCTTTATCCATGTCCTGTCGTGGGGGTAAAAAATGCATGAAATAGTTTCAGAATTCATATGTGGAAACTTAATTTTGAGGAACACCATCTACTTAGGGACTTTGTTTCCCAAAACATGTAGAACCAATCTCTGTGAAATCCTTTAGCTCAAATTAAGTCACATGGTCATTCTTGAGCTAAATCAGACTACAGCCTTGCAGCTAAAAGTGCAAACAAACTCTATAGCTGAAACACAATGATACTACGTAGGTACAAAGTCCTCCAAAGGAAAATAAGGGGGATAGGTAGATAATAGGTAGATAAATAGATGAACTGAGGAAAGATTACAAACTAATATCCAGAACATTTCTGGGACCAGAATTTTTAGCCAGTTAATGGAATTGAATAGTGACTATGATGTAATGACAATACTTTCAAAATATAGGCAGATTATTGAGATTATATAAGCAAAGAGTGTATTAAGTGTCATAGCAGAGACTGTCCGTGCACCCTCTTCAATATCCTTGCAGCACTTATCATTTCTATGTACGGTGCTTGATTTCCAACTATCACTGCTCACTTCTCTTTACCGGGGGATTTTTCAACTTGTTGGTGTGGGGCAGAAACTGGGGAAATTTTTCTCCTTTAATACAGTAATTAGTACATAAACATCCAATGTCTGTTACCCTCAGGTCTGATAAATCCAAAGTTTGCATTCTGCATCTTCTTCCAGAGCTCCCAGGCAGTATTAAGATTCAGTTATTCTGGTCATGGTGGCACAACACCTGCAATCCCAGCAACTCACGAGGCTCAGGCAGGACAATTGCAAGTTTGAGGACAGACAGAGGCAGCCTGCATGACTCAGTGAGATCTTTTCTCAAGATAAAAAATAAAAAAGGATCTTGTGGTGCAGCTCAGTGGTAGAGAACTTGCAAGGTGTGTGTGAGGCCCTGAGTTCAAGCCCCTACTAATGGGGAAAAAAAAGGCTCAGTTGTCTAGAGTGGTGACTTGCCAGATATTATTCATTTATTGACTATCTTGCCTGTCTCATTTACCTTCACCTTACTCATACATCCTCAGATCATATACCATAACGAATTGAGTTCAAATTCTTGCTTCTGGGGAGGCACAAATTAAGACAGTTGCCTTCTATATGGAAGTCCCTATAAGGTGGCCATAGATACCAATTAAATAACATTTCCATATTACCACTTTTCAGCTTAAGGTTATGATAGGATGAATGAATATTGACTCTTTCTTCGCTGACTTTTTCTGTCTCAATATCTTTTGTATTCTGATTTCTCAAATAAAACATGGCCACAACCAGCAAAAGAAATTTAATTCAGAGTAAATGCCCTATATTGGAAGGTCTAAGTTTAAGATGGGGCTGGGATTTGGCTCAGTTTGTAGAGCGCTGTGCTGCAGTCTCTGAGGTCCTGAGTTCAATTCCCAGCACCGCAAAAATGGAAGAAGGACCTGGCAATCCACTCCCAAGGCAATCCCGAAACAGTCAGCCATTGAAAATCCTATGAGGGTCGCTATGAGTCGGATACTGACTCGACGGCACCTAACAACAACAACAAGTTTAAGATATGGACTCAAAATTGAGATTATAAACATAAAGCATAAAGAGCATAAAGTAGAATATGAGATCAGAAGTGAGAAATTAGGTTTCCTAAACCAGTGGAGCTGCTTACTCAGGGATTTATAATTAATTGTGTGTGTGAACATTAGACAACTTTCATTAAATAACCTCTGGAAATTTTACTCTAAAGTTTTACTAAATTTGAATGAAAATATATTTACTCAAAATTATATCAAAATGATTATAGGACATACAATGTTTTACAGACAGTTTAAAATTATATGTGTCACATTTTCCTACTCATTATTAAGGGCTGTGTTATTCTTGGCAATGTAAGAAAATTCTGCCTTTTCACTTTCAAAATCTCCCAGATAGAAAAAATTCCTCAGTATCTATTTTAGATGGAAGAGTATAATTTCACAATTTGATGGCAAAAATTAATCAGGAAAAGATAACTTTATCATGAAATTCATTAAGTACCATCTATAGGACCTGGTATAAAACTTAGTTGACACATTATAGAATGGAATTTAGACTCTGAGAAAAAATTTAATTTAGTTTCAGAAGGTTGAGATCTTATGAATCATTTTAAAATTTATTTTCCAATTTTTCATGCATTTTAAAACATCAAATTTATCCTTTAATGGAAGTGATACAGAACCAAGATTTTTCGCTTTGAAATTGTACATTCCTTAGCAGTTTTCAGAAGTCGATCCCAACATGTTTTCATCTTCTCCATGTTATAACAAAGTATACTATGCCTCAATTTCCATATTGTCATTTATTCTTTACTTATTCCCTACTCTTCACCTCATCCTCTCAAAACCTGTTAGTCTCCGTTTTTCTTTTTGTCCATCTCCTCTCTTGTTATCTCCCTTCCTCCTTAATTTCTGATTTCTTTTACTTAAAATCACCTTCTGCATCCTTTGCTACCAAGTATGTTATTCTTGAAGAGAATAAAG
>VMDO01033368.1:0-18019 GCA_007922755.1 Pedetes capensis
TTTCTCAGGGCTTTAGCATAAATTTATTTCCAATATCTTTAAATGGAGTTTCTTATTCTTATCACATAATAAAGTCAATATTATTACAAGAATCCAGAATAAATGTTATATTTCTTGATAGCAGTATGTCATTTTATTGAGTTTTCTTTCATTAATGTTTTATTTCATATTTGATCAAAATGGGAATCTATCAACTGAGAGTGTTGTAAAAGCTTGACATGCAAAATGATTCAAATCAGTGAAGGAGAATGCATGTATTTGATTGCTGGTGCCAGTGTTTGGTGTGCTACCTTTTTTATACGTAGAGAAGTTTTTTTTTTTGTCTTATCTTTATTTTATAATGCCCTATAGGAAAAATTAAAGATGAATTATAAATAATTAGTCCTTTTAAGTATGTAATGTCTTATTTCAAATACATTTGACAGGACAAAAAGTTGAAATCCTATAAATAGTTTAAAATAAATGTTTTCCATTTTAAACCCTTGATTGTTGTTGTTGTTAGGTGCCGTCGAGTCGGTATCCAACTCATAGCGAAACCCTTGAAGGAGTAACTAATACAACTCCCAGGGTCTGAACAGAAGAGGGACTGCCTGTCTGCCTACTGAGAATCTTCCACTTGCCCATCTCATGAGAAGAGACAATTAATTACTCACTGTTGACCATCTATAGGCTACTACATATTTGTCCCACATTTCAGGTAAAAATTAAGGAAAATGTTAGTGTGCAATTCCTCCATTTTAATAATTTTATCTGATGCCATTCCATTATCTGTTCATGTGCTCATTCAACAAAGAATTAAGAAAGGCCTACTCCAGGCCAGGCACTGGGGACCTTCTCATGAATAGGACACACACCCTTGCTTTCCTCATGAGTTCACTTTCTATCTAGTGAGATTGATATTAAGCCATTAATGCACAGATTAATCATTTCATTGTGATTTGTAACACCATAAAAGAGAAGAACAGAGTGTTACGTAAATATAAATTAGGCAGACTTGACTTTGCACATTAAGAATGACTTCCTAAGAAAGAGACTGTTGAGCTGAAATCCATGAAAGTGGGAAGTAAGGAAGGAAGGGTCTCACAAATATCTCAGTGTGGGAAAGAGCATGGCAAACAGGAAGAACAAAACAAAGCCGGCATAGCAGAGGAGGAAGTCCACAGAGAAAGAATAATATAAGATACATTTCTTCTGTTCATCTAAAGACTAATTTAGTCCCACTCTGGATAATCTTTGTACAAGGTCCTAGAAAGAGATCAATTATAAATATAGTCCATGGAGAAAATGTATTAGAACATGAGCCTTTTAAAGGTAGTAATAATTTCTACTTTTGGCAGTTTGATGGGATATCCTGAATTCCCTTTTTAGAAATAAATAAATAAATAAAATACTGAGCTGAGCTAGCATAAAATGTGAGAAAGGCTCATAAGAGATAAAAATATATGAACAGAAATCCTGGAAGATAAGTTAGACTTCTCCTTTGATGGCTACATGTGGTAAACAAGGCAGAAGAAAACAACTAGGATCCTGACATGATGTGGAATCTAAACACAGACTCTTCATAGGTGCTGTTGGACTACATCCTTTGCATAAAATGACTAAACCCTGCCAAGTGCAGATATACAGCTTGCTGTGCTTTTGAGCTGTGTTGAAGAAATCTGTATTGAGAATGCATAACACTGGGTATCTTTCATGGGTTATGTTTTGAATTCACAAAACCAGATTGGAATGAATTCACTAAACTAGTTAATAACTTAATTAAATGGAAGTGGCTCTTGATCAGAAGTGTCTCCAGAGACTGCTTGAAGAAAGCACAGAGTCTCTGTGAGGAACTCAACTTTAACTCACATCTCAATAGCTTCCCATGGAAAGAGTAAAAGGAAAACTCTGCACTTAGAATAAAAAATCATAAAACAAGGCTCAAAGAATGAGAACCAGCAGAAACAACACAGCTGAAATGGACCCACAGAGAGACTTCAGATATTAGAACTAGCAGACATAGAGCTAAAATAATTATGTTTCATATGCTTAGAGAAATAAAAAGAAAATATGATCAGAGAGGAAGTGACTACAAAAATAAAAAGTGACGAGTTTTGAAAAAAGAACAACATAGCACCTCTAGAAATGACATGTGGAATAATTAAAATCTCTATATGCAGATTAAACCACTAACTAAACATATCTAAAAAGGGAAAGGAGGCCAACCTACGTGTTGCTACAAAGTTATATGCAGGAACATCTGTATCTCTCTGTTTGAGTGTTTTCCTCTCTTAAGCCTGATCTCTCATTGCATGATTCTGTCCTGTTTGAACTTTGCATTTCCTTGGGCTCAGAGAGCTGCTTTGCGTTCAAGCATGAGGTTAAGCTGCTGAGAAAGGATTGGTTCTGCCACGTTTTCATTCTGCTCTGAGGTACACAGGTGAGTGACACTAGCTCTCCCTGGTTTCTATCAAGAATCTGAGTCATGGGTGTCTCTGGGTGACCAGTGAGCGGAAGATTAAAGCAGACATATGGAGACCTGCCTTCTTGCTGCTTAAGTGAGAGCAATTTCACCTTATACACTGATACAGGAATTCTCTCTCAGGACTTCAAGTAGAGTGGTTTGTGACCCATGGGACAGAACACTGTGACTGGCTGCTGACTCACTATGCTGCTGCTATGTGCACAGTGCCCCAAATGGGCTTAATACATGATTTAGTGCGGAGTTAATTTGAAAGCCCAAATAAATAGGGCCTCAGTGGGAGGTTCTAGGATCCTAGAAAATACATTTTGAATTATTCTATAATCTTATAACGTATATGAGTTAATATTTCCCAAAGGATCTGACTTTTTTCTCACTCCATATTTTCTGCTAAATTGGAATCTGTTAATGCACTGTTTTATTTTATTTGGCCAAAAAGATTCTAGGGATAATCTTAAACCATTGCTTATATTCAGAGTCCAAACTAAGACTGTCAGGTACTTAAGAAGCCAAGCTTTAACAAGTAGATGCTCATTCTCTCCTTTGCAGATATTGTGACGAATTTTTTTAAAAAAGTTGATTTTGAAGTTAATTTACTAATAATGCTAAAATGAAGCAAGTCCATATTTAAATAGGTTAGAATAATTTTTTTTTAATTTACTCATTTTTTCTGTGTGTATTTCAAGTGACAAGTATAATTACAGATTATTTTCCAATGTGGATGTTTTCTGATATGTCAGATTTCTGATAGGTCTGCTTTAAGGGGGCATGTGCACCTATGATTCCAACGATGAGGGTCTATGTGTTTGTGATGATAAGTATATATGTTTGAATAGCATAATGTGCAGTTAAGCATAAGAAATATTATCTAGTGTTGCTCAGTACCTGAATAAGAATAACTAAATAAGACCAGGGCAGCCAAAGTGGAATTATAAGTAGGGAGAACTGAATTAAAAATAAAGGAGCATTGCCCATGAATGTAAAGCTTTCTATTCAGCCTGTTAAGTGAGCCATGCTTAATAGAGGCATTTGACTAGGAGCTGAGTTATGATAAGATAGGTGTATTGCACAAGGTTTGCTGATATTAGGTAGAAAATGATACTGGATTAACTTTTAATGTCTCTCTAAATTAAAGCTCTGCAATATAAAATTTAAAATTATATTTTTCTTTTCATCAAAACCAAACAATGAAGAAAAAATCTCTTTTAAAAACTCAAGCATCTAAACGACAGCATTATCACAGTTGGTATACATCATTTTATATGTGTGTATCTTTGTGTACCTCACAGAGACAGTAACTCCCATACACTGTCAAACATTCTCTTTAAAAATGGGATTTTATTGACATAACGTTTTATTTTTTTAGCTTAAAATAATATACACCTTTAAAGATGAAGGCAACTACTACCAGCCTACATCTCATTGCAGATTAGCAGATACTACGAATGGTTGACTGGTTCATTATTTACCAACTAATTGGTGATGAATTAAAACTATTTAAGAATTTTACCCTACCATATTAACCCATTCTCTTCTGATATAATGCCTTAGGCTGGATCCTTTATAAAGAAAAGAGGATTATTTAACTCACAATTTTGGAGGTTGAAAGTCCAAGATTAAGACTCTCTTTGGCCTCTGGTGATGGCCCTCTTGGCTGGGTCCTAATATGGCAGGTGGTACCATAGTAGGAATGTGTGCAAGAAGAAGAGATCTCATGGCAAGACAGGTACCAGGCTTGCTATTTATTTATTTATGTATTTAGCTATTGGGGGTTCAGAACAGAGGGCCCTTTTGCATATTTTGCAAGCACTGTGCCACCTAGCTTCACCTCCAGCTCCTTTTTAAAAGTATTTTTAAAATCAAGACAGGGTTTTGCTAAGTTAAACAGGCTATCCCTGACCTCAAATCTGTGATCCTCCTGCCTCTGCCTCCTGAGTCACTGGAATTACAGGAGTACTCAGTCAGGCTTGCTTTCTTATAACTTAATTTTATGAGAATCAACTCACTCGAGGACACCGGCATTAATCATTTCTGATGATGATGCTCCACATGACCTAACCACTTTCCACTAGGTTCCACTTTTTAAGGGTTCCATCAATTCTTAACATTGCCACATTGCAGACCAAGCCTCCAGTGCATGAACCATTGGAGGACAAACAACATCGAAACCAGAGCACCATACTTGTATTTAATACCACTTTTATCTATTTTGGCTAAGTGTACTGAAAGGAGAAGAAAGTGTGCTGCCCAAGAGTTAACTCAAAATGGATAAAAGACCTCAACATAAACCCAGAAGCTTTAAAATTAATAGAAGAAAAGATAGGTAATATGCTCCAACATATAGGCATAGGAAAGCATTTCCTTAATAGGACTCTAATTGCTCAAGAAATCGCAATAAGAATAGATATATGCGATGACATGAAATTAAAAGCTTCTGTACAGCAAAGGAAACAGTCAACAGAGTCAAGGAAATCCCCACTGAATCGGAAAAAATCTTCACATCATATACATCGGACAGAGGACTGACTAATTTCTAGAATTTATAAAGAACTGAAGAAGGCAATATCCAAGAAAACAAATAACCCAATACACAAAACAGCAAAGGAACTGAACAGACAGTTCTCAAATGAAGAGGCTCATAAAGCCATGAAACACAAGAAAAAATCTCAACATCCCTAGCCATTAGGGAAATGCAAATCAAAACAAAGCCAATGTAAACTTAGCAGAAAAGGGACAATTCAAGAAACAGAAAGAAGGAAGGAAGGATCTAGCAAAAAGAAGCAATGATGGGAGAAGACAGGAGGGGGAGGAGGGACAAGGAAGATTGAGGAATGAGAGGTCGATCTCAAAGTAAACAGTCCAACTGCAATAGTTCAGGAAATGATTATAATAATACCAACAATACCAAAGGATGGTAATAATGCAAATGGGCTAGATTATTCATATAATACTGCGACAATGTAAAAAGATAGATCACTACAGAAGAAAGTGTGGGCTTAAATCATAATTAGAATGCAAGGGTATACAGAAAAATATTCCCACAAAAAGATAAGCAAGTAGAAGAGAAGGCATTAGTGGTGGGGTAGGAGAGGGGAGAGGAGGGGCACAAAAGGGTGAGGGGGAAGTTATTTGTGCAATGTATAATGAAATGCATATATGGAAATGTCACAATGAAATGCATGTCAGAATGAAACACATTAAGTTGTACATTAACAATTTACAATAAAAAAGAAAAAAAACCAACTCTGAGATTCCACCTTACTCCAGTAATAAAGGCCAAGGTCTATAAACTGAATAACAGCAAATGCTGGTGAGGCTGTGGAGAAAAGGGAACCCTCTTACGCTGCTGGTGGAGTTGGTATAGCTGCTGGTGGAGTTGTAAATTGGTTCAACCACTTTGGAAATCAATATGGAGGTACCTCAGAAAACTAGAAATAGATCTACCATATGACTCAGCTATACCACTATTGGGAATATGCCCAAAGGAATATGAGGCATCATACCACAGAGACACCTGCATCTCCATGTTCAATGCAGCACTTTTCACAATAGCAAGAATATGGAGTCAACTAAAGTGCCTGTCAACAGAAGAATGGATAAAAAAATTATGATACATATACATAATGGAATACTACTGAGCAATCAAAAAAATAAAATAATGTCATTTGCAGCAAAATGGGTGGAACTGGAGAAAATTATCTTAAGTGAATGAACACAAGCCCAAAAAGAGAAATACCATATGTTCTCACTCATATGTGGGAGCTGAATCAAATTTAAAAGAAGTAAAAAATCCTATACATAAATTGGCATGTAATAAAAAGCTCATGTAAACTTAGCATAGAAGGGAAAATTTAAGGAATGGAAAGGAGGGAGGGATCTAGCAAAAGGAAGAGAAGATGGGAGACAATAGGAGCGGGAGGAGGGCCAAGGAGGAGCGAGGAATGAGAGAGAGGTTGACCTCAAAGAAAACAGCCCAAATTTAATAGTTCAGGAAATTATTATAATAATACCAACAATACCAAAGGATGACAATAATGCAAATGGACTAGATTATTCATGTAATAACTGCTAACAATGTTAAAAGATCACTATAGAAAAAAGTGTGGGCTTAAATCATAATCAGGATGCATGGGTTTAGAAAAATATTCACACAAAAAGACATGCAAGTAGCAAGGAGGCCATTGGTGGGCGGGTGGGAGATGGGGGAGGAGGGACACTAGAGGGTAAAGGGCAAAGTTATGTGAGCATTAAAAATTTCCAATAAAAAAAGGTAATGTGCTGCCCAGGAATATAATATTGTTCTCAAATGGCATTGTGTCTAAAATTCTAAAGAAAAGCTTTTCTGAATAGATATATTACATTGCTATCCCTTTAACTGAATCCTTGCCATTCTGGAGAGTACTTAATAGGGAAGTTTATATGTAGAACAAAGAAAAATCAGTAATAGGCTGGGGACTTGGAATTGATGTTACCTTCATACATTTTTAGGAGAAAGCAAAATCACTGGCAATATTCCTAAAAGAGGGACTTTGCATTAAATATATATCCTACTAGAAATTATATTTACAAAATTCTTAACTGTTGTTGAAGAATTCAGTCTGGAGACTTGAAGTGATTTACAGAATGTAAAGCATCTGATGTCTGCTTTATAAAGATGAGTTCAAGAGCTGCTTGTTATGATTTCTTTTATATGTTCCTATACTATTTCTAAGATCTTTCCTATGTTCTTGTTTTAGTTTTCTTTTCTTTTTTCTTTTTCTCCCTTTATTGGTAAAAGGTATGGTACAGAATAATACAGAATTTGCTTTTTCCATTATGTAACTATTATATCTCTTTGGGTTACACTTTTATCAACTTACAAGTTTTATAGAACCTTTTAACTAATATGTAGTAAAACTCATGTATATTTGGGCTATGTTCCCCTATTTTTCCCATGTACTCATAAAGTTGCATCATTTACACTGAGATTATCCTCTCTCCCTTTATCTCTCAACATTGTTTCTCCCTCATCCCATTTTAGTTTTAATTCTGTCTTTTGTCTGTATTTTATCTTACTTACCTAAATTATACCATCTCCTTTCATTTTTTCTTTCAAATAAGAAATGCTTATATGTTTATATATTCAATGAGTATGTTTTTACCTCACACATTGATTTATCTCCCATGGCCATTTTTAATAACTAGCTGAAATAATAACTTTCTATAATTAGTATATAAATGATTTATTCCTTCATCTGTTCTGACAAAAATAGACCTACGCGCACCCAGTGGACTCAGAAAAAAGTTACCAGTAAAGACCTGTGAGTGCTCAGTTTTGGTGACTTTAGGTAAGTTTTGTACTCCTCAAATGCCAAAGATGTTAATTAACTTTACTTATTCCAAGTTAGGAAATAATGCTTACTACTTGAAAGTTTATTGTTTGATGCAATCAGTGCTGCATGTGAATTAATACCAGGAAGAAATTAATACACACAAAAGAAAGGAATACTTAATAATCCCTGTGGCTAGATATGCAGGACATAGAAACAAAATTGGGAATTAGGAATTACTACTGTCATAGGCCTTCCTTTTCCATTTATGCTTAAAACTTCATCACAAATAAAGCCTTCTCTGCACTTCTTTCACCTCAGCAAATTGTTTTAATTAATGTATACAAAGTCTACTCATTATTTTTTGTGTTTGACTTTTGTCCTTTCCTCCTAGCCTGATTCACCCACACAGGGCTTAGTAGTTTGTTATTCCTTTTCAGTCAACCCATAGCCCTGGTACAAACATGCTACCATCATGTAAAACAGTCTACCCATCAAGATATGTAAAATTCCTTCCCCAAATTTTGCTTTGCACTCATTAGTTGTCATAGTGAAAAATTCCTTCATGTGCAAATAAGAAAACACTCATCTAATTTTGGCTTCAATAAAGCAAAATAAATAAATAAATAAATAAATAAATAAATAAATAAGGGAATTTAATTATTTCCAGAAACCTTACCATGTTTACTCTTCTGTCTCAGAAATGATGATTCATGGTCACAAATGGCTACTATTGTCCCAGCCATTATATCTACATTTAAATCATTATCCCCTTATAAAATTATCATTTTTGTGTCAAATATCCACTTCACTTCTTACTTTTCCTTGTGAATAGTCACTAATTTAACTTATTGGCAGCATATCAGACCTTAACCTTTCTACCAGGATAAAATCATGTGTACATATAAAATGTCTGTCAAATTTTATGACTGTAATATTTGCCTGTATATTTCCCATATGCTTTGTTGTTGTGGTTGTCAAGTCATGTCTGACTCATAGCAACCCTATGTACAACAGAATGAAACATTACACAACATTATGCCATGCCCAGGACTGTGTCACTGCTTCTCTGCTATCCATAGAGTTTTCAATGGCTGGTTGTATTGGAATTGTTTCAGAAGTAGGTTGTCAGGTCCTTCTGGCATTTTTGCAGTCCTGGGGGATCAAACCTAGGGCTTCAGCACACAGTAATCATACTATCAACTGAGCTTAACCCCAGTCTATTCCCACACGCTAAACATCATAATTTCTAAAGACAGAAAGGCTATTAGTTCATATTTATCTTTACATAGAAATACACACAGCTTATTCAAAGCAGCAAAGTGTTAAAATAGAAAGCATCCTGAAGTACTCTGCTTTCAAGAATGAAGATAGTCTAAGGCATACTAACTAACATAAGTATATATGCCTATATATTTTTAAGCATCTCTGTCATTACAAAGATAATTTCCAGCAGGGCAAGTTCTCTTTCTTATTTGCCATTTTATCTTCAACACATAAAACTGCATAGTGTTTGCCTGTTTAAAAAATAAATAAAAACATTATTTTCCATTAATGCTTTAATATTTTCCCCAAAAATTATTTGGTTTGCTTACAAGTTTATGTATTACAAATAGCATGTGATACCACTTACTTTTGCTTTTGCAGTCCTGATATTCTTTTATAGACTCATTCCTTGGAAGGATATCTAATGGCTGTGAACAAAAAATATCAAAGTTTAAGGATTTTCTGCCTTTGAAACATTATGCCTGTATATTTAAAATGTAAAATCAAGTACTTAATTGAGGCACTTGGGAGACAGAGGCAGGAGTATCCCAAGTTTAAGACCAGAAGCAGCCTAATTTCAGGAGACCCTGTCTCAAAATACAAAGTAAAAAATGGGCTGTGGATAGGGCTCAGTGGTTGAGCAGTGGCAAAGAGCATGTGTGAGGCCCTGGAATGAACTCCCCAATAGTGCAATAAACAAACAAACAAACAAACAAACAAAGCAAATCATTGCACTATACTCTGCTACCCACAACTCATGAATACTGAACTTATCATCATATATTAAAAATAATTAGAGTTGAAATAAGAGAAGGTAGTATATATCTTAAACATTTTTGTAAACAAAAGTAATATGAATATGCCACATGTGAAGAGAGAATATACTTTTTCATCCACTGCCAACATGCCAATTTCCAGATTGAAAAGAACATGCATTTAAATGCTCTCTTTAAAGTGTTCCTAAGAAGTACAGAAAATTGTGGACTTAAACTAGGTATAATGAAAAAAATACTGACTAAGCATGTTAAGACTTTTTCATGCCATTTTAAGCACTTTTAACTTATATTCAGCTTGTCTCATTTTCTAGCATATTCTGCTTATATTATGCTTGTCCCAGTTTGACATAACAAAATTCCAGTGGAAACCATTTTTCTTCAAAATGCTACATTGAAGCCATCATGATATCTACTGAGTATCCCACTAGAAATAATATAACATTGAGCAGGCTGAGAAAGAGCTGTGAAGAATTGGTGATTCACACTTAAGTAATTGTACAAAAACATATACAATTATGCCTTTCTTAGCTGCTGATAAAAAAGACAACTTCCAAGTTATTAATATATGGTTTCATTTATCAGCAATAATATCTTCTTTTCATAGTGGTATTGGTAGGTGCTGTTGAGTAGAGTCAAGAACTCTCAAAAGCAAGATAAAAAAGGAAACAAGTAAAAACAGAAAAGCAAACAAAAAACACCCACTTTTAAGTAAAAAAGTGTATTCAGGTATGAGATTTCTTCTAGTTGAACATTAACATACCAGTTTCAAGGCTTGTTTTCCATTTGGGCATTTGTTTGAATCCTGAGTTATCAATAGCATATGGTTGAGACATTAATTATATTGTTTGATAATTTCCAGAATTGGTTAGATCCCCTTTCTTGGGAATAGGTACAAATATGGATCTCTTCCACTCAGTTGGCCAGGTAGCTATTTTCTGAATCTTTTGGCATAGACAAGTTAGCACTTCCAATGCTGCATCTCTTTGTTGATATTTCTCTTGATATTCCAACAATTCCTGGAGGCTTGTGTTTTCACAGTTCTTTCAAGGCAGTTTCCACTTCTTCCTTCAGTAACATTGGTTCCTGATCATATGCAACCTCTTGAAATAGTTGGTCATCCATCAATCCTTTTTGGTTATAATGACTGTGTATTCCTTCCATCTTCTTTTAATGTTTCCTGTGTTATTTAATATTTTCCCCGTATGATCCTTCATTATTGACACTTGAGTCTTGAATTTTTTCTTCAATTCTTTGAGCTTAACAAAAAACAAAGCATGATTTTCCCTTTTGGTTTTCTATCTCCAGCTCTTTATACATATCATAATATTTTATTTTATCTTCCCTTTCATTATTTGTGGACTTTGTGGAGGGTACATAAATTTGAATAATAGTCATATTAACTGGCCTTCCTTGTAAGCATATGGATTACTCTATCAATGACAGCACTGTACTTTAGGACAGATCTTGAGATGCCTTTTTTGATGATGAATACAACTCCATTTCTCTTTAATCTGTCAATCTTGGTATAGTAGACTATATAATTATCTGATTCAAAGTGGGCCATGCCAGTCCATTTTAGCTCACTGATGCCTAGAATGTTGATGTTTATGTACTCCATTTCCCTTTTGATTATTTCTAATTTTCCTAGATTCATATGATGTACATTGTACATTCCAATTATCAATGGATGTTTACAGTTCTTTCTCATTTTGATTCATACCACATAATCAAATGAAAGTCCCTGGAGCTTTAATTCATTCCCATCATTAAAGTCAACACTACTTTGTGGAGGCAACTCTTCCCCAGTCATCTTTTGAATGCCTTCCAAATTGGGGGGGGGCTCATTTTCTGGCTCTATATCTCACAGTGTTTCTCTGTTATTCATAGGATTTTCAATGGCTATTTTGTGAGCAGATTAGCCATGTCCTTCTCTTTAGTCTTTCTTAATCTGGAAGCTCAGCTGAAACCTGTCCACTATGGGTGACCTGCTGGTTTCTGAAATACCAGTGACATGGCTTTCAGTATCAAGGCAATATGCAAGCCACCATAGTATGGCAAACTATAAGACATGCATGGAACTAGGGATATCATTGCTGATGTCCGATGGATATTAGCCAAAAGCAGAGAATGCCAGAAAGATGTCTATGTATGTGTCATTGACTATACAAGGGCATATGACTGTATGGATCATAAAAAATTATGGATTACACTGTGAAGAATTGGCATATCACAGTACATAATTGTACTCAGGAGGAATCTATACATGGAGTAGGAAGTAGTCATTTGAAGAGAGTAAGAAAATATTGAACAGAATAAGGAAACATTCTCTGGTTTAGGTTATGAAAAGTGTGTATCAGGGCTTTATCCTTTTACCATATATCTTCAATCTCTTTGCTGAGCAAAAAATCCAAGAAGCTGGACATTATGATGAAGAATGTGCCATCAGGATCAAAGGAAGACTCATTAGCAACCTATGTTATGTAGATGACATAACTCTGCTTTTTGAAAGTGAAGAGGATTTGAAATATTTACTGATGAAGATCAGAGAACATAGCCTTCGGTATGGACTGCACCTCAACATCAAGAAAACAAAAAGTCTATACAACTTCATGATAAATGAAGAAAACATTGAGGTTGAAGATTTTGCTTTACTTGATTATATAATCAACACCCATGGAAGCAGCAGTCAAGAAATAAAAAGATGTATTGCGTTGGGAAAGGCAATTGTAAATGACTTCTTTAAAGTACTAAAAATTAAACATGTTACATTGAAGATGAAAGTGTGCCATGATATTTTCAGTCGCATCATATAGTTGTGGGCATTGAATAAGGGAGCCATGAGAAGAATTGATGCTTTTGAAGTATGGTGCTGAAGACAAATATTGAATGTACCATAAACTGCCAGAAAAACCAACAGATCTGTCCTAGAAGAAGTGCAATCAGCAAGGATGGTTAGCCTGTGTCTCATGTATTTTGGACATTTTGTCAGGAAGGTCCAATCCTTGGAGAAGAACCTCATGTTTGGGAGAGTGATGGGTCAATTAAAAAAAGGAAGACCCTCAATTGGATGACACAATGTCTGCGACAATAGGCCTAAGTATAAAAAAAATGTGTACCTTGCACAGAGTTGGGGAGTGTTTCATTCTTTTGTACATAGGGTTGTTGTGAGTCAGACCCAACTCCATGATACCTGCCAACAACAACAACATGGTTCTCAATCTTGAAAATGGGGTATTTCAGAAGGGGAATCACTATCATAACAAGATTGCCATGACTTGAGAATGACCAGCATTGTTTGCTCCTTTCTTTCTGTTCCCTTCAGCAAAATAAACAGTTTCATAAGTAGAAATTACTTAATAAATGTTTAAAGAAAAATTGATAATATTTGTGATGCCTTACTATGGTTAAGGAACTGCCTTTTCAAAGGGATTTATGAATAATGAATTCTCACTAAAATCTACTGTAAGTATTGCTATGCCTGAAATGTGTGAATCAAAAAACTGAGGTACAAAGTGATAAAGCAAGATTGTGCAGCCAGTAACTGGAAAAACAGAGATATAAACTCAGCTTTGGGTTCTTAACTTCTGTTCTTCAGGAATTAATAAATCTCCAAATAACCCCACTGAATATTTACAGTCAGTTTTATTTTTAAAAACACAAGAATTTTCCCTGAGGTTAATCAAAAGAGTTATATCCATGAAATAGATGGAGTCTATCTTTTCATGCATTGTCTGTTCTATAATAGAAATTATAATAGAGCTAATGTTCAGGTATACTGAAGGAGATGTTGTTGTTGGGAGGAGGTGTCAACTCAGATTCAACTTGATCCTAAGTACAGCAGAACAAAACACTACCCAACATTCCCATATATGTGCTCTTTTTATGTTTGAGCCCATTGTTGCAGCCACTATGTTTATTCTCATTCTGAGTTGTTTACACCAGCAAAAGGAGGTCCCAGGCTCTTTACTTCTTTCCTGTCATTAAGGTGGCCTCTACTTTGAGGAGGTAACTCTTTCTCAATGTTTTTGTGAATGCCTTTTAGTTTGGGGAGGCTTATTTTCCAGCACTATATTTGGCAGTGCTTCTCTGCTATTCATAGGGTGTCCAATGGGTAATTGTTTGGGGATATATAGACATACAACCCTGATGTCTGATTTAATCAGATCTTAGAAACTAAGCAGTGTTAGGCCTGCCTTGTACTTGTATGGGAGACTGCCTAGGATTTCTAGGTACTATAGACTTGGGAGAAGGACCCAGCAGCCCACTTCTGAAATAATCAGCCCTTTAAAACCCTATAAATAGCAGAAAATCACTGACAATGGTGCTGGGCATGGCACAGTGTCAGGTAGTGTTTCATTCCTTTGTACGTAGGGTTACTGTGAATCAGATCTGACTCCACAGCACCTAACAACAACAACAACAACAACAACAACAACAACAACAACAATTGTTTTGGGAGGGGGCTGCCAGGTCCTTTTCCCTAGCCTGTCTTAGTCTGGAAGCCCATCTGAAAACTGTGTACCATGAATGGTCCTGCTGAATTACTGGTGGCACAGCTTTCATCATCATAATAACATGCAAGCCCCCACAGCACAAGAAGTTGACAGATACAAAGGGGACTGGAGTTGATAAACATATAAAATCCTAGCAGGTAAACATAAAATTATAGAAATAATTTTATGCCTAATATTAATGCTGGGAAGCACCAAGTGGTTTAGGATATCAGCCTTTTTCAAAATCAGATCAGTGTCATAAAGGGTAATAGATTATGATGTAAAAATCATCCACTGTCTGTTAAGTGCAATTTTGTAGCCTTTCCAGCTTCCTAAGACTACCTACGTACATATACACATACCCTGGTTTCTGTCACTGCTATTCTTTATGGTATAGGCTGGATAATTCTTAGTTTTAATTCATAGCATTTTAGAGAAAGATTTTTCAAATCTATGAATTGAGGGAACTTGCTGTAGCTTAAATCCAGGCTCATTTTTATAGCAGTCTGCTTATTTGAACACTTAGTGATTTCTTACAGGTATGGAGGGAAATCTATTTTTTCTCAGAATCTTGTCATGTTAAAATAATAATGTTGAATCCATGTTACTTTAAGTGTCACCTTAGAAAAAACTGATTAACAGAGCAACCAGAAAGGGATGGAGTTAAGGTTATTCCAGTTGATTTAAAGGAAGAACATATAGACTATCTTGAAATTTTCAGGTTTCCCTTCCTCACCTACATCAAAGAAAACACACTAATATCCCTTTTCTTTTTAAATATTTATACTTCACTTCTAAAGTATCCCAAGTTAAAGACCAAGTTACATGCAAGGTTCAGTATCAGCATTGATTGAAAGACTCATGAGTAATACTAAAGTAATTGGATTTCATCTTGCAGGTCTTAGAAGTTTTGTTATCTATTTGTATCTGAATTTGTGGCACAAGTTGTTGGGATAATCATGGCTGTCAAATCAGGGTTCTTTTCCTATAATTTTCTCATTTTTATTTAAGTGCCACTTCTCACTTCCTCCTTAAAAATTATATCACTCAAAGATACAAACAATAACATAGTATTATTAACTAGTAATGTTGTTAGGTGCCATGAAATTGGTGTCTGACACATAGTGACCCTACATACAACATGTTAAACACTGGTGTCAGTGCGTCTCTGCTATTCATAGTGTTTCCAATTGCTGAGTGTTTGGGGAGTGGACTGCTAGGTCCTGCTTTCCAAACTAGTGTATAGTCTATTTTAATTTCCTCAATTATAAAATCACTATTTTTTTTCTGGGAACAAAATACCAGACAGAAGAAACTTAAAGGAATTAGGTTTTATTTTGACTCATGGTTTCAGAGGGTGTTAATCCATAGTGGAAAAGAAGACAAGGTGGAGCAGGTGGTGGGAGTGTGTGGTGGAAGATAGCTGTTCACATCACGGTGGACTAGTAAGCCTAGTACAAGGCTGAAACCAGGGGCTTGGTATCACCTTCAAAGGCCTACGTCCAGTGACATACTTCTGCCAGCTTCCAAAATAGGATCACCAGCTAGGGATTAAGTATTTATCATGAGCCTGTGAGAGCCCTTTTATATTTAAACCATAATAGATAATAAAGACTTTTATAGCTGTATGGATGTATGTTTCTGATCCAGAATCTCTTCAAAGCTCATAAACTGAATCCTCTCTCTGAATCCCTATATTCTGAAAGTATTTCTGTACCTTCATTTTGTCTTGTTTTTCATAATATCAAATCTTTGAAGAACACAGACCAGTTATCTTCTAGTAAACTCACATACTTAATTTTTCTGACAGTTTTCTCAAGATTAGATCCAATCTAAGCATTTTCCAAGAACACTACATAGATAGTAGTATTGGGTATATGTGTATGCATATAGATGGAATTTTGCTTTTTGTCTTATAATTCTTGGTTTTCTTGTTCAACAAAGTTTTTAAAATCTACCATTATTGCTTTATAAGCTAGTTTCTATTTTCTAACAATAGGTATATAATCTTCAGTGGGCTGTACATCTCCACATATTATCTGTCCATTTCTCTAATAATGAATTGGGATTTATCCAACTTATGGTGACCAAAGACAATACTATTTTTACATTTATGTACATATCCCAGGAATGTAATTTTTCAATAGTAGCATGATTAGATGTTTGTTTTTCAAACATCACACATGTTGTCAGTATAGACCAGTTAGAGTAGGAGAACATAGAAGCAGGCAAGCAATTAGGAATTAAATAACACAACTCAGGAGAGAGATAAGGAAGGGTTGGTTTATAACAGCAATAGCAGCTGTCATGGTAAAGAGGGAGATAAATGTACTTTAAGAAGACATAGGGGGTGGGGATTAGCTCGTTTGGTAGAGTACTGCTTCACACTTTCTGAGGACCCAGGTTCAGTCTCCAGCACCACAAAACATGAGAGAAGGATGTGGCAATCTACTCCCGAAGCAATCCTAAAACAATCAGCCATTGAAAACCCTGTGAAAGTTTGTTATGAGTTGGACACAACTCAATGGCACCTGACAACAAGAAGACAGAATCAAAAGAATTATATTTAAAGGTTTTAGCATTCAGAAAAAAAGATGTATTTTCCCATATCTCCCAGACCCTTCTGTGATATTGAAAAAGAAATGAGCATCATGAGTGAAATTGTCAAAAAAAATGAAAATATAAAATTACCTTTTTCAATCTCTTAAATAATGAGACCTATCTTAACTCTAGAGGAGGATGACCAGATACTGGGAAATTGAAATTGTTCTCAAGCAAACAGAATAACTTGAGACTTGGGAGTAGGCCACAGAAACCTTGTGAATTTAATTCATTTTGAAAAGTCCAAACAATTATTTCCTTTTGAACACATCCCATGTATCCAATTATGTTAGTTGGTTTGTCATTACTGTGAAAAAAAAATGCCTGAGACAATTAATTTAAAAGGAGGAAATACAGTATTTATTTTGGTTCATGGTTTCAGAGGTTTCAGTCCATGGTTGTTTGACTCCTTTGGGTTTGAAACTGTGGAGAGGGAGAAGACTATGGTAGGAGCCATCTGGTAGAGCAAAGCTGCTCAACTCATGGCATCCAGGAAACAAAGAGAGACAGAAGAAGGTCCAGGTCCCAAAATCACTTGCAAGGACACACCCTCAATGACTTAACTTCTTTTCACTAGGCCCCACCTCCTAAAATTTCTACCACCTCCCAGTAGCACTAGCATCATAGGCTGGCCAATAAATTCTTAACACAAGAGCCTTTGCTTGTTTTTGTTGTTAGGTGCCATCGAGTCGAGTCCTACTCATAGCAACCCTATGTACAGCAGATTGAAACACTTGCCGATTCTGTGCCAGGCAAACCATCTTATTTATGTTTAAGCCCATTGTTGCAGACACTGTGTCAATCCATCTGGTGGAGGGTTGTCCTCTTTTGCGTTGACCTGCCACTCTTCCAAACATGATGTCCTTCTCCAGGGATTGTTCTCTCCTGACTACATGTCCGAAATATGTAAGACTCAGTCTGGCCATTTTTGCTTCCAAGGAGCACTCTGGTTGTACTTCTTCTAGGACAGATTTGTTGGTTCTTTTGGCAGTCCATGGTATATTCAATAGACGTCTCCAGCACCACAATTCAAAAGCATCAATTCTTTTTCTGTCTCTCTTGTTCAATGTCCAGCTTTCACAACCATATGATGCCACTGAAAATACCATGGCA
>VMDO01033369.1:0-18020 GCA_007922755.1 Pedetes capensis
ATAACTCTTCAAAAATTAATCTGACCCCAGATCACAGGGATGTAGCTGCACCCTCTCGTAAGGGTCTTCCAGTCTCAGGCCCCTGTCTGCTCCTGGGATTTACAACCTGTTCATTATTTTTTGTTTCCCAGCTCACTGCCAGATGTCATTTCTAATAACTATCCTTTTTCTGGACCCTTGGTCATGCTAGCAGCTCTACCCCTTATTTTTGTATTCTTTCCTTATTCAATGCTGCACATAACCTTTTGTTGTTGTTGTTGTTGTTGTTGTTGTTGTTGTTGTTGTTGTTATTGTTGTTGTTAGGTGCCATCCTGTCAGTGTCTGACTCATAGCAACCCTACGTACAACAGATGAAACTCTACTGTCAGTGGTTCTCTGTTATTCATTGGGTTTTCAATAGCTGGTTGTTTTCTTGGGAGTGGGTTGCTGGGTCCTTCTCCCAAGCTTACAGGGCCTGGTGTTCCCAGGCAGTTCCCATCCAACTACTAACCAGGCCTGTTCCTGCTTAGTTTCTGAGATCTGATGGGATTGGACACCACATTGGTAAGTCTGCAGGCACATAACTTTTTACTAGACTGAAATTCTCCATATGCTAATGATCACTGCCTGAGCATGTCTCTGCTACCTGACAGTGAAAGCACAGCTTATCCAGCTACCTCTTTCAGATAGACTCAAGTTAATATAGCCTACAACAACAACAACACAACAACAACAAAGGGGCTGGGATTTAGCTCAATTGCTAGAGCACTGTTCTGCAGTCTCTGAGGTCCCTGGTTCAGTTCCCATCACTGCAAAAATGGGAGGATGTGGCAATCCATTCCCAAGGCAATCCTGAATCAATCGACCATGGAAAACTTTATGATGGTTGCTATAAGTCAGACAGGACTTGATGGCCCCTAACAACAACAAGAACAACATACTCCCATCCACAAAAAAATCCACACTTTCCAGGAATAGTATCTCAGACATACTCTCTAATGGAGAATTATGATGATAAACTAAATAAATTAGATGATAAATGTTCTCCAATAAGGGGATCAACTTTTTCTAATATTGACCATCCCTGAGAGCCATAGTCATTTTCATCCCCAGTTGGAAACCTCCCTGATAATCTTTATAACCACACCAACTTTAGATCACCATTCATGAACACACTGGAAGGTGTGTTCATGCTCATAAACTATTTCCAGATGACCTCCAAGTCTCAGGATCCATGCCCCTTGATACCCCCTAATGCTAAAAATAAAAAAAAAATCTTTATTTCTGTAAGGATCACTCAGGATCACAGAAATGCACTAATATATCCCCTTGGCTACAATGTGTTAAAAATCACCATGCTAAGGTCTTCAATAACTCTTTACAAATTTCATTCATCCATGATTCAGATTCCTGGACACTTATAGACCTGAAACACTATTATATGATTGGGGAAAATAAAACTTGTACATCACCTAGTTCCTAAATCATGCTTATACAGCCTCTAACAGCAGCAGCTTTAGCCACAACCCTAGGCCTCAATCCCTCAACCCTGGGCCCTAGGATGGAACACTTGGACTTGTGCATCAACAATGGGCCCTGGACCTCAACACTGGGCTGTAGGCCTCCATCCCTCAACCCTGGGCCCTAGGCCTCAACACTGGGACTTGGGCATCAACCAAGGAGCCTGGACCTCAACACCTCAACCCTTGGCCCCAGGCCTCAACCCCTCAACCTTGCAGCCTAGACCTCAACACTGGGCCCAGGGTATCAACACTGGGACCTGGGCATCAACCAAGGAGCTTGGACCTCAACACCTCAACCCTTGGCCCCAGGCCTCAACCCCTCAACCTTGCAGCCCAGACCTCAACACTGGGCCCAGGGTATCAACACTGGGACCTGGGCATCAACCATACGCCGTGGGCCTGAATACTGGACGTGAGCCTTAACACTGGGACTTGGGCATCAACCAAGGAGCTTAGACCTCAACACCTCAACCCTTGGCCCCAGGCCTCAACCCCTCAACCTTGCAGCCTAGACCTCAACACTGGGCCCAGGGTATCAACACTGGGACCTGGGCATCAACCATACGCCGTGGGCCTGAATACTGGACGTGAGCCTTAACACTGGAACTTGGGCATCAACCATGGGCCCTAGAACTCAACCAATCAACACTGGGTCCTACACCTCAACCTCTCAACACTGGATCCTAGGCACCAACACTGGGCCCTGGGCCTCAACACATGGATCCAAAAACCAACCATGGGCCTTGGGGTTCAACCCCTCAATCCTGGGTCCTAGGCCTCAACCTCTGAACACTTGGTCCTAGGCCCCAACAATGGGGCCTGGGCATCAACACTTGGATCCAAAAACCAACCATGGGCCCTGGGCCTCACCCTGGGATACAGGCCTCAACCCCTCAACACTGGGTCGTAGGTCTCAACCTCTCAACATTGGGTCCTAGGCCCCAACACTGGGCCCTGTGTCGTAACCCCTAACCCCAGGTCCTAGGCCTCAACACTGAGACCTGGGGCCTAAAACTGGGACCTGGACATCAAACATGGATCCCGGGCATCAACTATGGACCGCAGACATCACCCATCATCATTGGGCCCCAGGCGCCAAACCCTCAACACTGGGCCATAGGCCTCAACACTGGGACCTGGGCATCAACCAAGGGCCCTGGGCTTCAACCCTGGGATGCAGGCCTCAACCCCTCAACCCTGGGCCCTAGGCCTCAACCTCCCAACCCTGGGCTCTAGGCCTCAACACTGGGACCTAGGCATCAACCAAGGTCCTGGGCCTCAATCCTGGGATGCAGGCCTCAACCCCTCAACCCTGGGCCCTAGGCCTCAACACTGGGACCTGGGTATCCACCAAGGGCCCTGGACTTCAAACCCTCAACCCTAGGCCCTAGGCCTTAACCTGCCAACCCTAGGCCCTAAGTCTGAACACTGGGACCTGGGCATCAACCATGGGCCTTGGGCCTCAATACTAGAACCTGGGCATAAATCATGGGCCCTAGGCATCACCACTAAACACTGAGTCCTATACCTTAAACTCTCAACACTGGGTCCTGGGCCCCAACACTGGTTCCTGGGCTTCAACGCTTGGATCCAGAAACCAACCATGGGCCCTGGGCCTCAAACCCTCAACCCCAGACACTAGGCCTCAACACTGAGTCCTGGGACTAAACTCGGGATCTGGACATGAACCATGGGCCCTGGGCATCAACCATAGACCAAGGCCTCACCCATCACCACTGGGCCCTAGACATCAAACCCTCAACACTAGGCCCTAGGCCTCAACACTGGGACCAGGGCATCAACAAATGGCCCTGGGCCTCAAACTCTCAGCACTGGGCCCTGTGCCTCAAGCTCTCAACCCTAGTGTACGGCCTCAACACTGAGCCCTGAGCCTAAACACTGGAGCCTGGACATCAACCATGGGCCCTGGACATCAACCATGGACTCCAGGCCTCACCCATCACCACTGGGCCCAAGGCATCAAACCCTCAACACTGGGCTCTAGGCCTCAACAATGGGACGTGGGCATTGAACATGGGACCTGGGCCTCAATCCTTCAACCCCGGGTCCTAGGCCTCATCACTGAACCCTGAGCCTAAATGCTGGGACCTGGACATCGACCATGGGCCCTGGCCATCAACCATGGACTCCAGGCCTCACCCATCACCACTGGGCCCAAGGCATCAAACCCTTAACACTGGACCCTAGGCCTCAACAATGGGATGTGGGCATCGAACATGGGCCCTGGGCCTCAACCTTCAACCCTGGGTCCTAGGCCTCATCACTGAACCCTGAGCCTAAATGCTGGGACCTGGACATCGAACATGGGCCCTGGGCATCAACCATGGACTCCAGGCCTCACCCATCACCACTGGGCCCAAGGCATCAAACCCTCAACACTGGGCTCTAGGCCTCAACAATGGGACGTGGGCATCGAACATGGGCCCTGGGCCTCAACCCTTCAACCCTGGGTCCTAGGCCTCATCACTGAACCCTGAGCCTAAATGCTGGGACCTGGACATCAACCATGGGCCCTGGGCATCAACCATGGACTCCAGGCCTCACCCATCACCACTGGGCCCAAGGCATCAAACCCTTAACACTGGGCCCTAGGCCTCAACAATGGGACGTGGGCACCGAACATGGGCGCTGGGCCTCAACCCTTCAACCCCGGGTCCTAGGCCTCATCACTGAACCCTGAGCCTAAATGCTGGGACCTGGACATCGAACATGGTCCTTGGGTATCAACCATAGACCGCAGGCCTCACCCATCACCACAGGTCCCTAGGCATCAACTACTCACCACTGGGCCTTAGGCCTCAACACTGGGACTGGGCATCAACCAAGGGCCATGAGCATCAACCCTGGGATGCAGGCCTCAACCCGTCAACCCTGGACCCTAGGCCTCAACCTGCCAACCCTGGGCCTTAGACCAAAATAATGGAACCTGGGCATCAACCAAGGGCCATGGGCATCAACCCCTCAACCCTGGGCCCTGATCTCTACACTGGGCCCGGGGCATCAACACTGGGACCTCAGGCTCAACACTGGGACCTGGGCCTCAACCCTTTAACACTGGGTCCTAGGACTCTACACTGGGCCCGGGGCCTTAACACTGGGACCTGAGCCTCAACACTGGGACCTGGGCACCAACCACAGGCCCTGAGCCTCAACCCCTCAACACTGGGTCCCACGCCTCAACCACTGAACACTGGGTCCTATGCCCTATAACTGGGCCCTGGGCCTCAACACTTGGATCCAAAAACCAACCACGGGCCCTGGGCCTCAACTCTGGGATGCAGGCCTTATCCCCTCAACCCTTGGTCCTAGGTCTCAACCCTGGGCCTCAACACTGGGACCTGAGCATCAACCATGGTCCCTAGGATTCAACCATGGGCCTATGGCATCAAACAATGGCCCTGGGACACAAACCCTCAACACTGGACCTGGGAAACAACCATGGGCCCTGGACATCAACCCCAACACTGGGCCGTAGGCTTTAACCACTCACACCTTGGTCCTAGGCCTCAACACTGGGCTCTTATCCTCAACACTTGGACCTGACCCACAACACTGGTACCTGAGCATCAACCATGGGCACTAGGCGTCAACCCCTCAATATTGGGTCCTAGGCCCCAACACTGGCCCCTCTGGCTCAACCCCTCAACCCCAGGTCCTAGACCTCAACACAGAGGCCTGGGCATAAACAATGGGACCTGGACATCAAACATGGGCCCCGGGCATCAACCATAGCCACAGGCCTCACCCATCACCATTGGGCCCTAAGTGACAATCCCTCAACAATGGGCCCTAGGCCTCAACACTGGGACCTGGGCATCAACCAAAGGCCCTGGGTCTCTAACCTGGGATGCAGGCCTCAATGTCTCAACCCTGGGCCCTAGACCTCACCCCTCAACCCTAGGCCCTAGGCCTTAACCCACCAAACCTGGACCCTAGGTCTCAACATTGGGACATGGGCATCAACCAAGGGCCCTGGACGTCAACCCCTCAACCCTGTGTCCTGGGACTCAACACCTGGCCCTGGGTCTCAACACTGGGACCTGGGCATCAACCAATGGCCCAGGGCCTCAGTATCTCAACACTGGGCTCTGGGCCTCAACCCCTCAACCCTGGGTCCTAGACCTCAACACTGAGCCCTGGGCCTAAACACTGGGACCTGGACATCAACCATGGGTCCAGAGCATCAACCATAGACCGCAGGCCTCACCTATCACCACTGGGCCCTAGGTGTCAAACCCTTAAAACTGGGCCCTAGGGCTCAACACTAGGACTTGAATATCAACCATAGGCCCCAGGCATCAACCATAGACAGCAGGATTCACCTATCACCACTGGGCCCTAGGCATCAATGCCTCAACAGTGGGTCCTAGGCCTGAACACTGGGAACCGGGCATCAACCATGGGCCCTGGGCATCAACCATAGACTGCAGGATTCACCCATCACCACTGGGCCCTAGGTGTCAAAAGCTCAACACTGGGCCCTAGGCCTCAACACTGGGACCTGGGCATCAACCAGGGCCCTGGGTCTCAACCCTGGGATGCAGGTCTCAACCTGCCAACCCAGGGACCTAGGCCTCAATACTTGGACCTGGGCATCATCCAAAGGCACCGGGCCTCACACCATGAACACTGGGCCCTAGGCCTCTACACACAGCCCTGGGCCTCAACACTGAGACCTGAGGCTCAAGACTGAGACCAGAGCATCAACCATGAGTCCTGGGTCTCAACTCCTCAACACTGCGTCCTATGCCTCAACATCTCAACACTGGGTCCTAGCCCCCAACACTAAGCCCTGGGCCTAGACACTGGGACCTGGACATCAACCTGCCATCAGGGTATCACTTGGGTCTGGGCATCAATCATAGACCGCTGGCCTCACCCATCACCACTGAGCCTTAGGCGTCAAACCCTCAACACTGGGCCCTAGGCCTCAACACTGGGACCTGGGCATCAACCAATGGCCCTGGGCCTCAATCTCCCAACACTGGGGCCTGGGCCTCAACACTGGGACCTTGGCATCAACCATGAGCCCTGGAACTGAACCCTGGGCCATAGGCCTCAACCCCTCAATATTGGGCGGTAGGCCTCAATACTTCCACCTGGGCATCAACCATGGGTTTGGGCCTCAACCCTGAGCCCTAGACCTCAACCATGGGCCCTGGGTCTCAACACTGGGCCACAGGCCTCATCCTCTCCACTCTGAGACGTAGGCCTCAACTCCTCAAACCTCGGTCATAGGAGTGAACACTGTCCCTGGGCCTCAACACTGGGACCTGGGAATCAACCATGGGCCCAGGGCCTCAACCACTCAACACCAGGCGCTAGGCCTCAACTGTTCAACACTGGGTACTGGGCATCAACACTGAGCCCTGGGTCTTAACACTGGGACCTGGACATCAACCATGGGTCCTGGGCATCAACCATAGACCAAGGCCTCACCCATCATCATTGGGCTCTAGGCGTTAAACCCTCAGCAGTGGGCCCTAGGCCTCAACACTGGAACCTGGGCATCAACCAACAGCCCTAGGCCTCAACCCCTCAAACCTGGGTCCTAGGCTTCCACCCCCAAACCCTGGGCCATAAGCCTCAACCTGCCAACCCTGGGCCCTAGGTCTTAACACTGGAACCTGGGCATCAACCATGGGCCCTGGGATTCAGCCATGGGCCCTGGACATCAAACAATGGCCCTGGGCCTCAACCCCTCAGCACTCGGCCTCAACACCGGGATCTGGGCAACAACCATGGGCCCTGGGCATCAACCCCTCAGCACTGGGCCCTAAGGCTCAAACACTCAATCCTGGGTCCTAGGCCTCTACACTGGGTCCTAGGCCTCAACACTGGGATGTGAGCCTCAACACTGGGACCTAGGCATCAATCATAGGCCCTGGGCCTCAACCCCTCAACACTGTGTCGTAGGCCTCAACCCTCAACATTGGGTCCTAGGCCCCAACACTGGGTCCTGAGCCTCAATACTTGGATCCAAAAACCAACCATGGGACCTGGGCCTCAACCCCTGAACCCTGGGTCCTAGGCCTAAACACTGGAATCTGGACATCAACCATTGGCCCTGGGCATCAACCACAGACCAAAGGCCTCACCCATGACCACTGGTCCCTAGGCGTCAAACCCTCAACACTGGGCCCTAGGCCTCAACGTTGGGACCTGGGCATCAACCAGTGGCCCTGTGCCTCAACCTCTTAACACTGGGCCTTGGGCCTCAACACTGGGACCTTGGCATCAACCATGAGCCCTGGGCCTGAACGTGGGCCGTAGGTCTCAACCCCTGAATACTGGGCCCTAGGACTCCATACTTCAACCTGGGCATCAACCATGGGCTTTGGGCCTCAATCCTGGGCTCTACGCCTCAACCTTGGGCCCTGGGTCTCAACAATGGGCTACAGGCCACATCCCTTCAACCCTGAGATGTAGGCCTCAACTCCTCAACCCTCTGTCCTAGGAGTGAACACTGTCCCTTGGCCTCAACACTGGGAGCTGGGAATCATCCATGGGCCCAGGGCCTCAACCACTCAACACTGAGCACTAGGTCTCAACCGCTCATGCCTGAGTCCTGGGCCTCAACACTGGGGTCTGGGTCTCGACCCTGGGACCTTAGCATCAACCATGGGCCCTGGAATTAATGCCAGGCATCAACCCATGGCCCTGGGACTCAATCCCTTGAAACTGGGCCTCAGTACTGGGACCTGCGCAACAACCACAGCCCCTAGGCATCAGCCCTCAACACTGGGCCTTAGGCCTCAACCCCTCAACCCTGGGTCCAGGTCTCATTGGGCCCTGGGCCTCAACACTTGGATCCGAAACCAACCATGGGCCCTATGCCTCAACCCCTCAACCCAGGATCCTAGGCCTCAACACTGAACCCTGGAACTCGCACATCAACCATGGGCCCTGGGCATCAACCATAGACCTCAGGCCTCACCCATCACCCCTGGGGCCTAGGTGTAAATCCCTCAACACTGGGCCCTAGGCCTCAACACTGGGACGTGGGGATCAACCAAGGGCCCTGGGTCTCAACCCCTCAACTGTGGGCCCTAGGCCTCAACCCCTCAACTTTGGGCCTTACACCTCAACACTGGGCCCAGGGTATCAACACTAGGACCTGGGCATCAACCATGGGCCCTGGGATTCAACCATAGGCCTAGGGCATCAGCCAGTGGCCCTAGGTCTCAACACCTGGGAATCAACCATGGGCCCAGGGCCTCAACCACTCAACACTAGGCGTTAGGCCTCAACCGCTCAACCCTGGGTCTTGGGCCTCAACACTGGGCCCAGGGTTTCAACACTAGGACCTGGGCATCAATCATGGGTCCAGGGTAACAAACAATGCCCCTGGGCCTCAATCCCTCAACACTGGGCCTCAATACTGGGACAAGGGCAACAACCATCAGCCCTAGGCATCACCCCTCAACACTGGACCCTAGGGCTCAACCCCTCAACCCTGGGTCCTAGGCCTCTACACTGGGCCCTGACCTCAACACTGGGACCTGAACATCAACACTGGAACCTGGGCATCAACAATGGGACCTGAGCCTCAATCCCTCAACAATGTGTCCAACGTCTCAACCTCTCAACATTGGGTCCTAGCCCCAATACTGGGCCCTGGGACTCAACCCCTTCAACCCTAGGCCTCAACACTGAGCCTGGGGCCTAAACACTGGGACCTGGACCTCAACCATGGGCCCTGGGCATCAACCATAGAGCGCAGAACTCACCCATCACCACTGGGTCCTAGGCGTCAATCCCTCAACACTGGGCCCTAGGTCTCAACACTAGGACCTGGGCATGAACAAGGGCCCAGGGCCTCAAACCTGGGATGCAAGCCCCAACCTGCCAACCCTGGTCCCTAGGCCTCAACCTGTCAACCCTGGGCCCTAGGCATCAACCAATGTCCCTGGGCATCAACCCTGGGATGAGGGCCTCAACCGCTCAACCCTGGGTCCTAGGCCTCAACACTGGGCCCTGGGTCTCAACACTGGAACCTGGGCATCAACCATGGGACCCGGGATACAACCATGGGCACAGGGAAACAACCAATGGCCGTGGGCCTCAATCCCTCAACATTGGGCTTCAATATTGGGACCTGGGCAACTACTGTGGGCTCTGTGCATCACCCCTCAACACTGAGCCCTAGGCCTCAACCCTTCAACCCTGGGTCCTAGGCCTCTACACTAGGACCTGGGCATCAATCATGGGCCCTAGGCCTCAACCCCTCAACAATGGGCCCTGGGCCTCAACCCCTCAACCCCTGGTTCTAGGCTCCAACACTGAGCTCTGGGCCTAAACACTGGGACCTGGACATCAACCATGGGACCTAGGCATCAACCACAGACTGCAGGCCTCACCCATCACCACTGGGCCCTAGGCATCAACCTCTCAACACTGGACGTTAGACCTCAACACAGGGATCTGGGCATCAACCATGGGCCCTGGGCCTCAACCCCTCAACCCCAGGCCCTAGGCTTCAACACTGAGCCCTCGGCCTAAACACTGGGACCTGGACATCAACCATGGGCCCTGGGCATCAACCATAGACTGCAGGAATCAGCCATCAACACTGGGCCCTAGGAGTCAAACCCTCAACACTGGGCCCTAGGCCTCAACACTGTGATCTTGGCACCAACCCTTGGCCCAGGGCCTCAACCTCTCAACACTGGGCCCTAGGCCTCAACCCCGTGTACTAGGCCTCAACACTGAGCCCTAGGCCTAAACACTGGGACTTGGACATCAACCATGGGCCCTGGGCATCAACCATAGACCACAGGGCTCACCCATCACCACTGGGCCCTAGGCGTCAAGCCCTCAACTCTGGGCCCTAGGCATCAACAGTGGGACATGGGCATCAACCATGGGCCCTGGGCCTCAAACCCTCAACCCCGGGTCCTAGGCCTCAACACTGAGCCCTGAGCCTAAACACTGTGACTTGGATATCATCCATGAGGCCTGGGCATCAACCATAGACTGCAGGACTCACCCATCACCACTGGGCCCTAGGCGTCAATCCCTCAACACTGGGCCCTAGCATCAACCATGAGACCTGGGCCTGAACCCTGGGCCGTATGCATCAACCCAACAATACTGGGCCCTAGGCCTCAATACTTCAACCTGGGCATCAACCGTGGGCTCTGGGCCTCAACCATGGGCCCAAGGTCTCAACACTGGGCCATAGGCCTCGTCCTTCAACCCTGAGATGTAGGCCTCAACTCCTCAACCCTTGGTCCTAGGAGTGAACACTATCACTGGGCCTCAAAACTGGGGCTTGGGAATCAACCATGGGCCCAGGGCCTCAATCACTCAACATGGTTTGCTAGGCCTCAACCGCTCAACCCTGGGTCCTAGACCTCGACATTGAGCCCTGGGTCTCAACACTGGGACCTGGGCATCAACCATAGGCCCTGGAATGCATCCATGGGCCCAGGGCAACAACCAATGGCCTTGGGCCTCAATCCCTTAACACTGGGTCTCATGGGACCTGGGCAACAACCAGGGTCCTGAGTATCATGCCTCAACACTGGGCCCTAGGCCTCAACGCTTGAACCCTTGGTCCTAGGCCTCTACACTGGGCCCTTGGCCTCAACACTGGGACCTGAGGCTCAATCCTGGGACCTGGGCATCAACCATGGCCCCTGAGCTTTAACCCCTCAACAATGGGTCCTAGGCCTCAACCTAACAACAGTGAGTCCTAGGCCCCAACACTGGGCCCTGGGCCTCAGCCTCTCAACCCTGGGTCCTAGGCCTCAACACTGAGCCCTGGGCCTAAACACTGAGACCTGGACATCAACCATGAGCCCTGGGCATCAACCATAGACCACAGGAATCATCCATCACCACTGGGCCCTAGGCCTCAACATTGGGCCCCGGGTCTCAAAACTGGAAACTGGGCATCAACCATGGGCTCTGGGAATCAACCATGAGCCCAGGGCATCAACCAATGGTGCTTGGCCTCAACCCCTCAACACTGGGCCTCAACAATGGGACCTGGGCAGCAACCACAGGCCCTGGGCACAAACCCCTCAACACTGGGTCCTAGGCCTCAACCCCTCAACCCTGGGTCCCAGGCCTCTACTCTGGGCCCTGTGATTCAACCATGGGCTCTGGGACTCAACCTTGGGTTGTAGGCCTCATCCCCTCAACACTGGGTCCTAGGCCTCAACCATGGGCCCTGGGCATTAACCAATGGTCCTGAGCCTCAACCCCTCAAATTTGTGCCCTACTCCTCAACACTGGGCCCAGGGCATCAACCCCTTAACCCTGGGTTAGGCCTCAACACTGGGCCCTGGGCCTCAACACTGGGAACTGGGCATCAACCATGGGCCCTGGGCACCAACCACAGGCCCTAGGCCTCAACCCCTTAACACTGGGTCCTAGTCCTCAAAACCTGGAACCTGGAGCCCGGTGTGGTGGCGCACGCCTGTAATCCCAGCAGCTGGGGAGGTCAAGGCAGGAGAATCACAAGTTCAAGACCAGATGCAGTCTGCATAATTTAGGGAGACCCTGTCTCAAAAAGTAAAAAAATGGTCTGGGGGCGCAGCTCAGTGGTCCAGCATGTGCAAAGCATGCAAGCGTGGGCCCCTAGGTTCAACACCCAGTACCACAAAGAGAAAAAAAAACAAAAACAAAAATGTGAAACCTGGGCAATAATCATGGGCCCTGGGTCTCAACCCTGGGCCGTAGGCCTCATACCCTCAACACTGGGTCCTAGATCTCAACCCCTCAACCCTGGGACCTAGGCCTCACCACTGGGCCCTAGGCCTCAGCTCTGGGACCTGGATATCAATCAGTTGCCCTGGGCCTCAACCCTGGGCCTTAGGCCTCAACCCCTCAACCCTGAGCCATAGTCCTCAACACTGGGCTCTGGGCACCAACCATGGGCCTAGGCCTCAACTCTGGGCTGTAGGCCTCAACCACTCAACACTGGGCCCTAGGCCTCTACCCCTCAACCCTGGACCCTAGGCCTCAACACTGAGACCTGGGCATCAACCATGCGCCCTGGGCCTCAACCCTGGTCTGTAGACCTCAACTCCTCAACACTGGGCCCTAGGCCTCAATCCCTCAACCCTCAGCCCTAGACCTAGCCCTAACCAAACCTCTACTACCTGCACTAAAATGTCTGCCTGTGGTAAGCTTGAAGCTACCAAGAAAACTTACTGGGCCCTACCCAATACCTGAATTCATGTCCTGGGCCTCACCTTCTTTAGGCATTCACTATAAAGTGCTTACAATAGTATATATGTCTCTTACAACTCATAAGGGCCTCTCTCAGAACCTGACAATCTCCTGTGAAACACAAACCATCAAGAAAGAAATGGCTCTGTAATCACATCTCTTCAGGAAGACTTAAGCCTTCCCTAGAAACCGCCCCAGACTCCACTGGCCTAATCACAGATGAACTGGCTCACTCTGTGCACTAACAAACTTCACTGAGTCTCTCAAGCTCAGACTCCCCTTCCATCACTCTCCCTTAAAAGCCCAAATTAACTGTACAGGAACCAGAATGAAGTTCTGCTCTTTGCCGCCTGCATTTAATAAAATCATATCCCAGGTCTGGATGTAGTTACCCCAGACTGTCAGGTGAAAGGCAGAAAACCTGTAACTCAAGCTGACCTTTACTGCAGAGATGCTGCCAGAGCATCTCTAACAAAGGAGAGTGGGGAGGGCGGAGAGGAAGGGGCAAGGCTTTTATGGGCTCTGGGTGGGAGGGGCAAGAGTGACGCAGCACATCAGGATAGGCAGGAAGCGGGTACATGGAGGTTTCTGATAGGCTGGAAGAGGGAAAAGGAAGTAGTAAGCTGTTCCCGGGTCCTAGGGCACCTGGCAAGTGCTGAGAGAAAGCCTCAGTTTCAACACAACCCGAGGTAGAAATTCAGGAGAGAGGAAAAGGAATTTAGGAAATCACTCACCTAACCTGCCAGGCCCTGAGCCCAAGGGCCAAGCAGTGCTGAAGCTGCCTCAGACAAGTCCCCTGGGTTTCGGGGCTGCGCTGTGGGCGCGACACAAGGAAACAGAAAAGCGCCTGCAAAGCACCGTCTGTGACGGAACAACTAGCAAGCTTTCATCCAGTCAAGGAGCCTGGGTTTTGAGAAGCAAGGTCGAACACCAGCACTGTGGGGACGACTTTGTCCCCAAGAAGCTGTCAAGGCTGCTTCAGACAAATGAGAGAACAGCAGCAGGGAGAGGAAGGGGCGAGGCTTTTATGGGCTTGGGGGGGGGCGGGGAAGAGGTGATTGACTTGTCAGATCGGGATAGGTGGGAAGCGGGTGCATGGATGGTTGTGATAGGCTGAAAGAGAAGTAATCATTGGTTGCTGGGCCCTATGGCAGATTTTCAGTCAGGTTTTCTCTCAGGCTTTCTTTTTTTTTTTTTTTTTTTTTTTTTTTTTTTTTTTTTTTTTTTTTTGCGGTACTAGGGATTGAACCTACGGCCTCATGCTTGCATGCTTTGCAAGTGCTGGACCACTGAGCTGCACCCCCACCCATTTTTTTTACTTTTTGAGACAGAGTCTTGCTAATTTACACAGACAGGATCTGGTCTTGAACTTGCAACCCTCCTGCCTCCATCTCCTGAGCTGCTGGGATTACAGGCCTGCACCACTGCGCCCAGCTTTTTTGTGGGCTTTTTGAGGACTGGGACATACTTAGTAGAAGAATGCATCACCTTACAGGAAGGTGCCTGTAGCAGCTCCTGCCTACATGGTAGATGCTGGGTAATGTGGCCGTCCTCCTGGCGCCACCCTCTCCTCAGACTCAGGGACCTGCGGGCCTGGGACTTCTAGCTTATAGCCTATGCACCATTCACACTGTGCCATGCCCAGCACTATTGTCAGTGTTTCCCTGGTACTCATGAGGTTTTCAGTGGTGGATTGTTTCAGGAGCGGGTTGCCAGGTCTTTCTTCCTAGCCTGCAGCACCAGGTATTCCTAGGTGGTATCCCATCCATGAACTAACCACACCAACCCTGCTTGGCTTCTGAGATCAGGCAGGAGCAGACACCAGGGTACTATGTCTGCGTAACTTCGCGAGACCCTAACTCAAAAATAGAACTCAAACAAACAACTCAAAAATAAAAAATGGACTGGGGATGCAGCACAGTGGTAGAGCACTTGCAAAGTGTGTGTGAGGCCCTGTGTTCAACCCTCAAATACTACACAGACACACAAAATAAATAAATAAATAAATAAGCCCCTGGTATTTGAAATGGTAAACTATAAATGAAGCCTGTTGTTTATTTAATATTAATGGAAATGTTATCGTTTGGTTGTTATTGACAAATGTACCAAGGCAATGTAATATGTTAACACCTGGAGAAGCTAGGTAAGAAATATATGGGTCACCATACCTTTGAAACACTTATTGCAAATTTTCCAAAAATCTGTTTATTTTTACTCCAGACACGAAATGTCTCTTTGATGTTTTTTCCCTCATCTACACTGCTTTTGTTTATTTCCTTATTTATTTATTTATGGTACTTGGGTGCAAGGCCTCCCACAAACTTTGCATGCACTCTATCAATGCAATGTACCCCCAGCCCATTTTTTATTTATTTATATTTTGAGACTACATTGAGAGTCAATCTTACCCCGTGAATAACTGCTATCATCAATAAAACAAAAAAACAACAAATAATTGTGAGGTTATCCAGAAAAAGGAATTTTTATTCACTGCTGATAGGAATGGAACTTAGTCCAACCACTATGGATCAGTGTGGAGGCTTCTCAAACTATTTAAAATAGAACTACCATCCATAATTTCATTTAAAAGTGGTGATTTTATATTACTGAAATATTATTTTAAATTGTTTTTCAACTTCTGGAGATATGTGACGTAATGCAAACTTTTCTGGAATGTGATTAGAGTTTTCTCTCTCCCCTCCCCCTCTCTCTTTTTACAGTATTGGAGGGTTGAACTCATGGCCTCAAACAAGCTTGGCACATGCTCTACCCCGGAGCCACACTCCTGGCCCCTTGTTTATTTTTTATCTTCAGACAAGTTCTCACTAAGTCACACAGGCTGCCTCTGGCCTCAAACCTGTGTTCCTCTTGCCTCTGCCTCGCAAATTCCTGGGATTACAGGTGTGTGGCACTGAGAGCTTTTATAGATCTACCACTTGCTGTGTACATTTAGATGAGTCTCTGAAATGTTCTAAACTTCTTTTCAACTCTAAAGTGAAGATAATACCATCATAGGGATGTTTGTGTTTCCATAATTAGGGCCCAACCAAATAATAGTAGTTTTCATGTTGACATTTTAATTTAGGAACTGGGTGGTGGCTTAGGTAACCTGTGGAAACAGCAGATACAGAAACAGACATATATGTACTTGGTGTGCATTGTACTGAGCTCTTTAACTGTGATCTCATTTTGTTCTCCTGTTAATCCCACCAAGTAGGCACTGTTCTTATATTCTATTTATGGATGAGGAAATTGAGTCACAGAGAAGTTACCAGTACTGCTAAGGGTACCGCCAGGATCTGAAGCCAGACAGTCCAACTCCAGAGCCTGTGCCCTTCTCTAGACCACCCCAATATCCAGACATGTTCAGGGGCCTTTCGATGGAGTTCATGGAGGACAGAGCCTCTTTTCCCAGGATTGAATTTTCAAGTTGATTGACCAGTCTGATTCTGGGGAGTGGTTCCAGGAAATCTCAGTAGGATTTTGCTCACTTTTGGTCTTCAGATTAAAGGTTAACCAGGGTAGAGCGCTGCGCTGCAGTCTCAGAGGCCCTGAGTTCAATTCCCAGCACCGCAAAAATGGGAGAAGGGCCTGGCAATCCACTCCCAAGGCAATCCCGAAGCACTCAGCCATTGAAAACCCTATAAGGGTCGCTATGAGTCGGATACCGACTTGACGGCACCTAACAACAACAACAACAACAACAACAGAGATACAATAACCTTGTACAGCTGAACTTAAAATTTACTGCCGCACAAAGCAACTTCATGTTAAAACCTAGGTGGTGGTTGTTGTTGTTAGGTGCCGTCGAGTCATGTCTGACTCATAGCGACCCTTACAGGGTTTTCAATGGCAGATTGTTTTAGGATTGGCTTGGGAGTGGATTGCCATGTCCATCTCCCATTTTTGTGGTGCTAGGAATCGAACTCGGGACCTCAGAGACTGCAGAGTGGCGCTCTACCAGCTGAGCTAAATCCCAGCCCAAAACCTAGGTATGTACCCTAATTTGTGGCTTATGGGTAGGCTCAGATGCCGAGCACCCTGCACTTTTTTAATTGAAGAAACTGAATCTGGAGTATGGAAAGGGTGAGAGTGAGGAGGAAGGATGCCACCCGAGTGTCTCACTGACATCACAGTTGACTTCGGGCTTTTCCCAGTTTGTGGCACATGAGCAGGAACTAAGGAATTCTGTGTTGTTTTTCCTTCAAATTCAAAGCAAGTAATTTGGGTTATCCTACTGCTAATGTGTAAATCCCTTAAGAGTCCTAAATGTTTAGTAGTGCTTTGTGTCCTTTGTATGTGGTAGATGTCACATGAATGTTGGGTAGGTCAGTTCATAAAGACTGTAACTTAATGAAAATATTAGTTGACCTACTCTCTTATTTCCAGTTTCTTATTGGATTTTAAAAAATACGCAGTTGGGCACTGTGGCTCATACCTATAATCCCATCAACCTGGAGCTGAAGCAGGAGGGTCATAACTTTGAGGCCCGAGGTACCCTGTGCAATTTAGCAAGGCCCTGTCTCAAAAATACTTGTAACTATCAGCAACCTGAGACAATGGATTTTCCAGTTGGGTTAAAAATAATGAGAGAATTGTACTGCTACATTTTGAATAATAGTATAAATCTGCAAATTACTTAGCAAAGAAAACACAATCATCTCTGATGGTCTTAATCACAACTACCCTGGTTATCCTCCATGTGTCTGTCAGCTTGTCATGCTGGGGATGGGGGAATGTGTGTTGCTATGATGCTGAAAGCTATTCCACTGGTATCTCAGATACTAGCAGGGCCGCCCATGATGGATAGGTATCAGACTAAGATAGAGTAGGGAGAAGGACCTGGCAGCCTACTCCTGAAACAATCAACCTTTAAAAACTCTATGAATAGCAGAGAAGCATTGTCAAATATAGTGCTGGGCACGGCACAGTATTGGGTAGTATTTCGTTCTGTTGTACATAGTGTCGCCATGAGTTGGACCTGACTTGATGGCACCTAACAACAACAACAACAACCATTTGATCCAGCCATACCACTTCTGTGTACACATCAAAAAGAATAAAAGTCAGCTCTCTATTGAGATACCTGCATGCCCATGTTGATTGCAGCGCTGTTTACAATAGTCAAATTATGTAATCAGCCTAGGTGGCCATCAGTGGATGAATGGATAAAGAAAGCGTGGTATATGTACACAATGGAGTATTATGCAGCCACAAAGGAGGATGACATTCCGTCATTAACAGGAAAAAAATGGATGGAACTGGAGATCATTTTGTGAAATGAAATAAGCCAGTCCCACAAAGACAAGAGCTTTT
>VMDO01033371.1:0-18017 GCA_007922755.1 Pedetes capensis
AAAAACAGCTTGGTACTGGCACAAATTGGGCCTGAAGACATCTGGAACCGAATAGAAGACCCAGAAATACCTCAACACACCTATAGCCACCTGATTTTTGACAAAGGAGCAAAGCAAGTAAACTGGAAAAAGGATAGCCTTTTCAATAAATGGTGCTGGGAAACATGGTCATCTGCATGCAGAAAAATGAAAGCTGACCTACATCTCTCAATATACACGAGAGTTAACTCAAAATGGATAAAAGATCTCAACATACAACCAGAAACTTTAAAACTTATAGAAGGCAAGATAGGCAATACACTCCATCATATAGGCATAGGAAAGTATTTCCTCAATAAGACTCCAATTGCTCAAGAAATTGCAACAAGAATAGATAAATGGGATTACATGGAATTAAAAGGCTTCTGCACAGCAAAAGAAGCAATGAACAGAGTCAAGGAAACCCCCACGGAATGGGAAAAATCTTCACATTTTATACATCAGATAAAGGTCAAATTACTAGAATTTATAAAGAACTCAAGAAAAAAACTCCCCAAAAAACAAATAACCCAATACACAAATGGGCAAAGGAACTGAGTAGACAGTTATCAAATGAAGAGGTCCGTAAATCCACGAAACACATGAAAAAATGTTCAACATCCCTATCCATGAGGGAAATGCAAATCAAAACAACTCTGAGATTTCACCTTACACCAGCAAGAATGGCCAAGATCAATAAAACAAATAGCAACAAAGGCTGGGGAGGTTGTAGGGAAAAGGGAACACTCTTACATTGCTGGTGGAGCTGTAAATTGGTCCAGCCACTGTGGAAATCAATATGGAGGTATCTTTAAAAACTGAAAATAGATCTACCGTATGACCCAGCTATAACACTATTGGTTATTTACCCAAAGGGAGATGGGTCATCATACCACAGAGACACGTGCATCTCCATGTTCAATGCAGCACTTTTCACAATAGCAAGGGTAGGGAATCAACCAAAGTGCCCTTCAACAGAAGAATGGATAAAAATAAAAACTACGGTACATATACACAATGGAATACTACTCAGCAATCAAGAAAAATTAAATAAGGACATTTGCAGCAAAATGGGTGGAATTAAAGAAAATTATTTTAAGTGAATGAACACAAGCTCAGAAAGAAACACCACATGTTCTCATTCATACGTGGGAGCTGAATCAAAATTATAAGAAGGAAAAATCTTATTCAAAGGTCAGATCAAAATAAAAGGAAAAAAAGCTAAGAATGGTATTATTATAAATGGTCTAGAAAATGCATGCAATTGTTCTGACAAGATAAAAACAAAGTTGACTGCAGGAAAAGTTTCTATCTTAAACAGAACTGAAACCCAAGGACATATAGAAAAATATTACCAAGTAAATGGTAGAGAAGTCTTTGATGGGGACGGTGGGATGGGGGAAGCATACAAGAGGGTAACGGGGAACCTATATGAATAATGTACATCAAAATGCATATATGGAAATGTCACAATGGAAACCATGTCAGAATGAATCACATTAAGGTGTACATTAAAAATTTCCAATAAAAAAAGAGAAACCACTTAATATTGATCAAAGAGAAATGAGTGATGCTCTTGATGATTTTGACCTTCCTGAGGAACAAAAACATAAAGTTCAGGAGTTAAGTTCTCAAATATTGGAGGAAAGAGATAGAGGACCTGTGCTTCCTTCTGCTCCAATGCTTACTTGTTCTGACTCCTCTGCTTTGGATACTAAAGCCCCTGTGAGAACCCAGAGAATGAGATCAAAGAAACCAAAAGTAAAGAATTGCAATGCAGATTCACCATTAACTCCTTCTGTGCCACGAAATCTATCCTCTAAAATGCATAAATTGTCCCAAATGAGACTACATTAAGTTACTGATGAGGATGATGACCTCCTTCCCCACTTATCATTTCCCATAATTCAGAAGGCTGGAGCTGTAAATCGATATGAGGGAATGACCTTAGATGATGTGGCCCCTTACACAGGAAAAATTGCAAGCTGCAGAGAGCCTTGTACGACAACAACTTGACCAAGGTCACATTGAATTATCAACTTCTCCTTATAAATCCCCTATTTTTGTTATTAAAAAGAAATCTGGAAAATAGAGATTGTTGACAGATCTAAGAAAAATAAATGAAATAATGGTCCCAACGGGAGCTTTACAACCTGGTCTCCCTCTATCCAGTATGATCCCAAAAGATTGGTTTTTATTAGTTACTGATTTACAGAATTGTTTTATTACTATCCCTCTTGCACCTCAAGATTGAAAAAAGTTTGCTTTTTCTTTGCCCTCAATAAACAATCAAGCTCCTCACAAAAGGTATCATTGGAAAGTATTGCCTCAAGGAATGATGAACTCTCCTACCATATGTCAATCTTTTGTGTCACATGCATTGCAACCAATTCAAAATCAATATCCTGAGGCTTATATAATTCATTATATAGATGATATATTAATTGCTAATAAAGAAGAACAAAAAATAAACAAATTAAACAAGAGTTACCTATCGTCTTATCTAAATTTGGGTTAATTATTGCCCCTGAAAAGATTCAGGAGCAATTTCCATATCATTATTTAGGGTATATTTTAGAGAGACAATATATTAGGCCTCAAAGTCTTACTATAAAACAGGACAAATTACAAACATTAAATGATTTTCAAAAGTTATTAGGAGATATAAATTAGATTTGCCCTGCTTTAGGCATTGCTACTCATGAGTTAGCTCATTTGTTTCAAAGTTACAAGGGAATTCAAGGCTTGATAGCCCTCAAGTACTTACTTCTGAAGCACTTCAGGAATTAAGGTTAATAGAAAAAAAATTAAAGAAAATTATTTGACTTATTATGATCCTCTTAAACCTCTAAAAGTTATACTTATTTCTGCAGAATTAGTACCTACTGCTTTAATATTTCACGATCAAAGTCCTTTTAAAATGGGTATATATTAAATATCAGATGAATAAAACACTACTTATGTGGATTTGCTTGGGATACTTCTTTTTAAAATTAGACAAAGGGTACATCATTTATGCGGCTTTGATCCCCAAGTTATAATTTTTCCTGTTACTAAAGCTTAATTTGATAGAGCACTGCAATTTAATTTGGATCTACAGATTGGATTAGCAGATTATCATGGTTCTCTTCAATACCACACCCCACCAGGAAAACTATGGGACTTTTTAAAGCACACCCCCTGGGTAATTAAAAATATTGTTTCTGCTCCTTTGCCACAGAGAAGAACTATTTTTGTAGATGCGTCAAAAATAAAAAAGCTGCTTCTTGGACTTATTCAACGTTATATATACTCCTTATACTTCTGTGCAGCAAAATTAATTAGCTGCCATTGTCTTAGTGCTGCAACATTTCCCTGAGCCTATTAACATAGTCTCTGACTCTACGTACTCTGTTCATATGTTGCAATTTATAAAAACTAGTTTAATCTCTAACATAAAAGAACCTTTAAAAACTTTATTTAATCAAGTTCAGACTTTAGTATGACAAAGAAATAATCCTATATATGTTATTGTTGTTAGGTGCCATCGAGTTGTGTCTGACTCATAGCGACCCTCATAGGGTTTTCAATGGCAGATTGTTTCGGGATTGCCTTGGGAGTGGGTTACCACATCCTTCTCCCATTTTTGCGGGGCTGGGAATCAAATTCAGGACCTCAAAGACTGCAGAGTGATGCTCTACCAACTGAGTTAAATCCCAGCCAAAGAGTATGTTGTTGTTGTTGTTAGGTGCCGTCGAGTCAATATCCGACTCACAGTGACCCTCATAAGGTTTTCAATGGCTGACTGTTTAGGGATTGCCTTGGGAGTAGACTGCCAGGCCCTTCTCCCATTTTTGCAGGGCTGGGAATTGAACTCCAGACCTCAGAGACTGCAGCGCAGCGCTCTACCAACTGAGGTAAATCCTAGCCCACATATATATATCACACATATTCAAGCGCATAGTAATCTCCCTGGTCCTTTAACTCTTGGTAATACTCAAGCTGATCTTTTAGTATCAGGGATGACAGCTGTGCAAAAATATGCATTATTACACACCAATGCTAAAGGACTGAGTGTTCGGTTTAAAATTCCCTTGGCTCAAGCCCGACAAATTATTTAGCAATGTTCTATCTGCAGGCCTTTGCATTTAAAAGGGATTAAAAGTGGTGCTAATCCATGAAGCTTGCAGCCTAATCAACTATGGCAAATGGATGTTACTCATATCCTTGAATTTGGCAGATTTGCATATGTCCATGCATGTGTAGGGCTGGGATTTAGCTCAGTGGGTAGAGCACTGCGCTGCAGTCTCTGAGGTCCCGAGTTCAATTCCCAGCACTGCAAAAATGGGAGCAGGACCTGGCAATCCACTCCCAAGGCAATCCCGAAACAGTCAACCATTGAAAACCCTATGAGGGTCGCTATGAGTCAGATACTGACTCAACGGCACCTAACAACAACAACAACAATGTATGTGTAGATACTTTTAGTTCTTTTTTCTGGGCTTCTGCTTTGTCGGGAGAATGAGTTGTTGATGTGATTCAACACCTACTACAATGCTTTGCAATTATGGGAATACCTCATACTGTTAAAACTGACAGTGCTCCTGCTTATGTGAGCCCTCTTTTTTAGGCTTTTCTCTCTAAGTGGAATATAAAACATGTAACTTGTATACCATATAATCCCCAAGGACAGGCTATAATTGAACAATTGCATCATACTTTAAAACTTCAGATACAAAAAATTAAAAGGGGAGAATTTTATCCCTCACTTTTACAAGAATTTTGTCATGTGACACAACCACAGATACTTTTGCAGTTAGCCTTGCATGTTTTAAATCATGAGAGCATATTTCACGGACAGGTCACACCTGCAGCTGAATGGCACCATCAGGATCAGGGTAAGGTGCCTCTGATGCATATTCCTATCTTTTATGAGGATATACTTCGGGGGAGTTGGAAACCAGGTAAGTTAGTCATGAAGGGACGAGGATATGCTTGTATTGTTACAGAAGATGGCCAAATGACCTGGATCCCCTTCCGGCTTGTGGGGCCAAGAGTGGAAAATTCCTCCTATGGAAAATCAATGAAGACACTCAGTGGGATCAATGCGAATGGCTCAGCCGCCCACCAGGCTCCCGTTGTCCCCACCACAAAGGATGGGTGCTGCTGATGTGGTGAGGGTTGATATACCTGTTCAGGCAATGGCTGCATTGAGTCTGGGTGGCTGTGGACAACATCATCATTGACTATGGGGAGCTCAATTGCCTTCCATTACTTGGGGTCAAGTAAAGGCCTTCTCTGGTAAGGCTACCACTGTGCTTCACACGGCTCACCGGTCTCTAACTCCTGAAAATTATTTTCCGACATTTTGGCACTTCTTGCATGTGCCACAGAGGTAGGTGCCTTGCCTTGTCAATACTGAGCATATACTCCATATCCTCCTTTGTTCGAGTTGCTGGACTGGATCAATGTTGTGCCTCCTGTTACCTTTAATGATACTTTGTTTCCACCTGAACAAGTAGGAAGCAGCCCCAGTCCTGGCTGGGCAAGGTGGCGCATGCCTGTAATCCTAGTAACTCTAGAGACTGAGCCAGGAGGATGGCAGGTTCGAGGCCAGAGGCAGCCTGCATAACTTAGTGAGATCCTGTTTCAAGGCAATAAGAATAAATTAAAAATGGGCTGGCAGTGCAGCCTAGTAGTATAGCACTTACAAAGTATGTGCAAGGCCCTGGGTTCAGCCCGCCAGTACTGCAAAATAAAGAGGAGAAAAAACCAAGAAAAGAAAAAAAGAAAGCCCAGCCCTGAGCCCAATCCCTTATGCCCTCACATGAGCTGCGTGACCTGCCTTCCTCTTCCAGTCATGCCCACGCCACCCTCTCCTTTCTCTCTCTCTGTTGCATGAGAATCCTGCAGCCCTTTGGATGTGAGTCCCCTCATAAATCCTTTGGACTGACCACATGGGTGCTCTGTGATGCTCTCTTTGCAATCACACCCAGCCCTGTCTGTGTGAGATGGTTTGGGGCAGTCCCTTGTGGAAACTTCCTTGGCTTTGATTTTAAGGTGCTGTAGTGAAACTAATCCTCCAGATCTCAGCCGGAGTGATTCCATCTTACAGCAAGCCACCATGCAGCTGCTACACATGCCCAACTGCAGCAACACAAGCCACCCTTCCCATGGTCAGACAGTGGTCACTGAGACCAGCAGAGTCCTTGATAAAGGACAGGGTGGGTGCATGTGAGTATATGACTTTCCCAGAGTCTGTTTTTGTCTGCGCTTACATTGTTTGAACCTGTAGTCACCTCTGCTGCTTTCATACTAGATGGTGCTCGAAGCCTAGGTTTGCCTTAATTCTGATGTAGACTTTGTGTGTGTGTGTGTGTGTTAAGAAATATCTTTATTAAATTATGCACACATGTACACACATGTATAGACGCACAGAGGGAGCTTTAAGAAACTGTAATTGAGCATTTTATAAATTTTTCTGATTAATTGATATTTAAATTCTAAGGAGGCATATCAACAAAATTACTCAGTATGAATGCAGTGGGATTCATTCCAGGGATGCTAGAATATTTCAACACATGCAAAACAATAAACCTGATATATCATATCGACCAGATGAAGGACAGAAAACAACCAGTTTAGTAGAGGCAGAAATGGCATGTGATCAAATCCCACATCAACTCATGATAAGAATATTGACCCTGTCAACAAAGTCCACAAACAGTTCATTTTGCCTCTGTCTGAGCAACACTAAACTTGGCGTCGCCCCTTCTCTTGGTAGCCTATCCCATGCTCTCTGGGCACATATTCTTACTTGGTCAAATGAATGTGCCGGCCCCATTGCTTGCCTTGTAACCATTGAGTATATAGGTCCTTCTCCTAACAAGCAGTCTGCTCCAATATCTACCCCCATCCAGGCGTTTCTCTCTGCTTGTTGCTTACATTCATCCTGGTATAGAGCTTCCCACTGGATGAAAGTGGGCCCTGAAAGGACCGCCCTTGTTAGGTCCCTCCAATCCTGCGGGGTGTTTGCCCTAACAGCGAGACTGTTAAGGAGTGTTTTCGTCCATGGGGAGTGTGGTCCATCCTACCTAACGGCCGCCCTTAAGTCCTTCAACTCCTTGGACTCATATGGGTACCACATTTGTGGGCGCTCTGGAGTTGGTATTACATTGACCGGGTATGCCTGTGGCTCATAACTGCCTATGCCTATAGGCTGTCCTGTCCAAGGCCATGTGCTTGCCAGGGCAAGTTGACCTTGGCTCAGGTAGAGCACGCCCCTTGAGCATACTTCCTGGGGGTGTGCTTCTGCAGGAAGCTCCTCCCTCATTTCCGGTGCCAGGGGAAGTCCCCCTCCTTTGGGTCTGGCTTCCGTCCTAAAGCCCCGCCCCTTGAGGTCTGACCTCATCCAGAAGTTCCTCCTTCTGGGGTCCAGCTCTAGATGGAAGCCCCTCCCTTCTAGGGGGTCCCGCCTCCCTCATTTGAATAATAACTTCCTTCAGCTCCTGAAGTACTTCCACTGTGCCCAGCGCCATGTTGGCCTGCGCCACGTGTCTCTCATTGGCGCTTTCCTGCCATTTTTCATGGCTCCGTCTAAGTGCCGCCAGCCCTTTAAATAATGCCGGTGACACATTATTATTTCCTCTGCACACAGCTGCTCTAGTTGCTTCATTAGCCTCTTCCCATACCTCCATTTTCTCTAAATCCTCCGTGGCTAGCCATGGTGCTATTGCTAGTGCCTCTTTCCAAAACTTTCGTGCTTCCTTTTTGTTCACCTTCTGCGCACCCTGTTTTAATTGGGCTTTTAGGCTTTTCCATTGCTCCTTCGATATTTTACTTTTGCTGCTTCCCATGGCTACCACTTTTCTTTAACTCACAGGAGGTACACTACAGTTCTTGATTTCTCCTATTTTCCTCCCTTCCTCGGCAGGTCCTTTTCTTGCCTTTCCTTAGAGTCCTTTGGCCCCTTCACAGACCTTTCTTGGGCCTTTTCTTACAGAAGCTCTTGGCCTCCTTTTTACGTTAGGCTCTGGCCCTGCCAAGCCGCTTTTCACTTTTCTGTATCTTCCTGTTGCCAGGAGGTTTCATTCTTTATGCTCTCCCGTGTCTCTCTGGTGGTCTTTCCTAAGTGTATGCCTCCCCTACACGCCTGTGCAGATTGGTTCCCAGACTTAGGGTCCCTGCCTAGGGCTGCATACACCTATTCTTGGCCACGTGCTCTCCCAAAATGGCACTTACTTCTGTTGCTGCGGACGGACCCATTGGCCTTCCGTCCATCCGTTGATCAGAGTCCCTGCTCGTTGTCCTCATGGCCTTTGGTATAGCTTTCTGTCTGGCTCTCCATGAAGTACAGCTGTTTTTACTCCTCCTCCAAGCACCCTTCTCGGGAGAGGGCTTTTCGCTTTTCCTTTCCATTCCCCATTTGGGATGGGGATTTCTCCTTTTCTGGGGTCCCCTCTCTGGATGAGGGTCTTTATTGACACTCCATGTGGGTCCCCCACTTCTATGTGAGGTCCCTGTTCGGGCGCCAACTATGTTGGGTCCCTGTTCAGGCACCAACTATGTTGGGCCCCATGTTGGGCCCCAAATCTATGTGGGGTGTGTGCCTCACAATCCGGCCTGGAGGTTCCGACGGGCTGCGCCGCCGCGCACACAGATACTAAACACAATTCACTCAAGACCCTCAGGTGAGGGGCGCAGACTCCTGTGGCCCTCGGGACCCCGGTGGGCATGGGAGAAAGGAAAAGCCTCAGGCACTTTTGCCTTCCAGGGGCAAACACCTGTGTTGGTCATCTGGGTGGTCAGGAGGAGACAGCTGTTGCTTCCTCAGTGATCAGACAGAGAGCAGGTTCCTTTCCTTGTTGAGGGTTGCGACGGGAGAGCATTCTTTCCTCACCAAATTTCCAGGGGAGAGCAGCGGGAGAGGAGCTTCCTCATCAGTGGTCCGAGCAGGAACAGGCGAGAAGGTTCAGAAAGGGATGCCAAAAAGGCCATGCCAAAAAGGCTGCCGTAGACTTCTTGTTAGGTACCACCAAGCCGGGTCCGACTCATAGTAACCCTATGTACAACAGAACCAAACATTCCCCAACACTGTGCCATGCCTGCAACTCTGTCAGTGCTTCTGTGCTGTGAATAAGGTTTTCAATGGCTGATTGGTTTTAGGGATTTCCTTAAGTAGTGCCCTCCCCACTTCACGAACCACCCTGAACATGTGCAGACTGATATCAGGAGATATCAGCTTCCTCCCCGTCAGGGCATTTCTGTAAAATCCACCTGCACATCCTCAAATGGGGCTGCCCCATAGGACTGGACTGCAGGTGGCAGGGAGGGTCTCTGCCTTGCATCGTGCTGGCTGCATGTTACATGACACTGACACGTCTGCTTGGTGAGGGTGAGAGGAGGGGATGTAAAAGCACCTCCCCAACAGTTTTCCAGGCTGTTCCTGTCCCAAATGTGTTGCCTTGTGAACCACGAGAACAACCATTGGACCCAGGAGGTGAGGGACTGTAATCCTCCCATCTGGCAGATTTCTCCATCCTTCCCCTGGCTCTCCTACCCACCCACATTCATTCCTTTTCTTCTACAAGATATTTTGGGGTTAGATTTGGTGTCTGTGGAACCAGGGGGGCAACAGAGGCAGCCGGGTAGGGGAAGTTTCCTGCTCTCTTTGCTTTTGTGTCTGCTTTAGCATTACCCTGTGCCTCAGGAGTCCCTGTCTTTTGATGGCCTTGGCAGTGAATGACTGTCACTTTGTTAGGCATCCATACTACCTCCAGCAATCGTAAATTTTCATCAGGGCATTTTAGGTCTTTCTCCCACTGTTAAAGTCCTCTCTCCATGTACACAGCTCCATGTACAGAGTAAGAAAAGCAAACCGGGAATCAGTGAAGATGTTCACATTCTTTTTCTCAGCCACTTGTGGATCACATAGTCCTTTACCTAAAGGACACCAAAGATTCCACTTGTAAACTCTTAGAACTAATTAACACAGAGTCAGTCTATCCAGATGATGGTTTTCTTTTTTTGTTGACCTGCCACTCTCCCAAACATGATGTCCTTCTCCAGGGATTGGTCCCTCCTGACTGTGTCCAAATTATGTAAGATGCAACCTAGCCATCCTTGCTTCCAAGGAGCACTCTGGTTGCACTTCTTCTAGGACAGATCTGTTGGTTCTTTGGCAGTCCATGGTATATTCAATATTCATCTCCAGCACCATAATTCAAAAGCATCAATTCTTCCTCTGTTTCCCATGTTCAGCACCATAGGATTCTGTAATATAGGAACACTGGACAAAGGACTCGAAGGAGGGTGGAAACCCCTGCTGCTGCTGAACTAATCAATCAACAAGTCCATCCTCAGCCAGGAGCACCTGCCGCAGCCCTAAGGTCATCAGAGAGGTCTGGTGACACAGTCCCTGGACCAGAAAGGCCTCAGGTTCTCATGTGCCACAGAAGAATGCTACCAGGACATCCTTGCCTCCTCTCCCCACCCAGTTATTTCTCTTTGGTGGACCTTGCTTCTGGCTACACAAGTAGGCCTAATTTTAGGAAGGTCCTTAGGAAATGAGTGTAAGACTCCCGTGGAGAACACTAGTGGAACAACTAGATGGGGACAATTAGACCCATGGGTTACTGGTTAAGTGTTGATGCTGGAGGTTTTTACAATAAATAGTCATCACTGGCTACCAGTGGCTTTGAAACATTTCTGCAAAATGAAACACATCCTAGGAGAGCACCCTATGTAGGTGGAACTTATTATAAAGGAGCTGCCCTAGTTCCCATCACTTCCTTGGCTCCTTCTTTCATTCCTACCCATTTGTCTTCATTAAAGTAACTGCCAGTTAGTGCTTACTAATGTCTGTCCTTATGCCAATGTATAGGGACATTGTGAGTAGTCTGTTTTTTCCTCAGGGGGATCAGGGGAACATGATTTTTGCAGTCTTCTATGAGAGTTTGGTAGTAAGGATGTCCGTATCTAAGACTCAGCTGGGCTGCTGTAAAGTCTCTCGGCCCCAAAGACAGACCCCGCAAGAACCAACAGCTTTTGTGTGTGAGCTCTGTTCCAGCGCCATCCTCTGATCCCAGGAAGCTTCCTCTGCATGTTTCTAATAATCATCAGTTGTGGACATACAGAAAGTCCCTTTGTTTCCTCCTAGGTGCTCCAGTGGGCCTGAAACATGGAGCATTGGACAACATAAGCGCCCTTGGCTCAATGTAGAGAGAAAATATCTGTTTCTGTGCTACTGTAGATAGGAAAAGAGGAGTCTGCACAATTGTTGCAAAGACAATTTCCTTGGAGGGTGGGTTGTGTAAGAGTTTGTTATACCAACAGCTAACTGGCTCGCTATGACAATTAAAGTTACTATACCCAGTAGAGGGCTGGGATTTAGCTCAGTTGGTAGAGCACTACGCTGCAGTCTCTGAGGTCCCGAGTTCAATTCCCAGCACCACAAAAATGGGAGAAGGGCCTGGCAATCCACTCCCAAGGCAATCCCGAAACAGTCAGCCATTGAAAACCCTATGAGGGTCACTATGAGTCGGACACTGACTCCACGGCACATAACAACAACAATGCCCAATAGAAGTTGTATGGTGGCAACATTTGCCTCAGAGCCCAGATTGCTTCTTCCACAAAGAATCATGAAATAGAAAACCTAAATAAACTGGAAAAGCCCACTCAACAGGACAAGCTCTTGCTTTTCCCCTTGGTGACCTCTGCAATAGATTTTGACTGAACCACTGTTCCCTGCCTGGTCTGCTAAGTCGTCAAGAGAAAGCCAGGCCTGTACAATGTGCATGGTCTGGTGCTCATAGTGTTTTCTTGTCTGTAATTGCAGCTGTCCATAATTACCATCTGGAGTGATATCTGGGCTGCAATCACTCATTTGCATAGCAAGTAAGGTACTGGCTCTAGAGAACTGTGAGAGTGAATCCCTGCTGGGAAGAAAGGATTGGGCTTCAAGAAAAGGAAGTGCATTTTCATGTGTAGACCTGTGGCCGTGGAGGCTCTGGGGAAAGTCTGTGAACCACAGGAAACCCAAGCTTGACCTTGCATGAGTGGTGAGCCTTCAACAGTGTCTGCAGGAATGGGTGAGCCATCTCTCCATAGAGAGACTTCCCTCCAGGTGTGTGCTTTGTGGGGAAACAGGACTTGCAAAGCATCAGTACTGATGAGGAAGAACTTCCAGGTAGGTTGCAATGGGAGAGATTCCCAGGAGCAGTCAGGTTATTCCTTCTGCTTAGGAGGCTGAGCGAGTAGCAAAGGTATCCAAGAGAGAAAAGAATCTAAGGAAGGTTCTTGTTCCCACTGATACCTCAGGTCTGCTAGTCTGAGCTTTGTGTTTCTTCTTTGCTCTTAGTTGTCATTATTAGGTGTCATTATTATTGAGTGAGTGTCCAACTCATAGAGACCCTATGTACAACAGGTGAAACACTATTATCAGTGCTTCTCTGCCTTTCACAAGGTTTTCAATGGCTGTATGATTTTTTGGGGAGTGGGTTGCCAGGTCCTTCTCCCAAGCCTACAGTATCTGTTGTTCCCTGGCAGTCTCCCATTCAAGTACTAACCAGGCCTGGCTCTGCTTAGCTTCTGAGATCTGATGGGACCAGACACCATAGTGCTACTGCTGCAGGTTACTCACTCTTTAGTCCTAAAGGACAGTCCAGAATTGGATGACAAAGGCAATATTTCACCAACAAACAAGTGTTTGTGCATCACTTCCTATCCATTGGTAACATTTCCCCTTTTCTGAAAAAAAAAAAAAAAAAAAGTGGATATAAACCTTGAACTCACTCCCATAGAAGACAATGTTCTGGGTCAAGTCTATCAGCTTCATTAGAGAAGGAAAAGGAGGCTCCCTGAGCTTCACCTGTATGAATGCAGCAAGACTTCAAGGAAAACGTCATCAGAGAGAGTGACACAGAAACTGCTGGATTGCCTCAGCCCAGGGAAAGAAAAAGCTGTGTGCCACACGATGGCCAGGTGGATCTTTAGTAAACTGGGAGGCTTCTTGTGGGTAGACAGGAATGGCTGACCACTGTAGCTGCTGACCTCCATACAGGATTATGGTTCATTGGAGATCTGGACCCGGAAGCTCCAAGAGTGGAGAAATGTCAGGCAATACCAGTGGGACAGGGTCCCAGGAGTGTCAAGTGATTCCTTCAGCTCACTAGGTGGAGGGAGCAGAAAGAAATCAGAAAGGGAAAGAGCATATGTGGGTGAGTCATGTTCTTTTCATGTTTAATGGGATGATGCCAAGAAGGGCTACGTCTGTGGTGCTTTGTTTCCTGCCTCTTCCATTACCACCCCTCTTTGGGAATTGTGCCCACAGAGTTTTATGGTGAGACTGGGATAGCAACTTCTATAAAGAATGTGAGGGTAGGTCATAATGCTCACAGGCACTTACTTGAACCTAGTTTTGGAGATCAGAGACCTGGTCTCTCTCTGCATAGGCCACCCACCCTGGGCCCCAGAGAGGAATGGAATGAGGTGAGAGAGCTATGTCCTCTTCCTGATCCTCCAAGAGGCAACCAATGTCTCTGCGACTTTCTGCAAGTGACATGCACCCCCTTTCCTTCTGCCTCCCTCCCAGTACCTATCTTTTAACTCCTTCCTGCCCATTTCTTTTCTCCTGGACAACTTCTACCACCATAGGTTTCTCAAATATGGGAACATCGGGTGCAGGAATCAAGGGAACTTAGCAACCCTCCATGCTAGTGAACTAATCAATACTCAAGTCCACCCATACCCAGGAGCACAGGCCACAGCCCAATGAGTGCAAGTGATGACTGGTGACACAATCCCTGGGACAAAAATATCCCATGTTCCCATGCTTTTGGAAAAGATATTAACAGGGAAATCCTTGCCTCCCATGTTCATCCAGTCCTTTCTCTCTGATGGGCCTTGCTTCTGGCTATACAAGGAGGCCTAATTTTAGGAAGGTGCTTGGGAAATGAGCACCTGTGTAGGATTACCATGGAGAAAATTAGGAAAACCTAGCTTGGGATGGTTAGGCCTATAGGTCACCAGTTAATTTTTCACTCTGGATGCTGATACAATAAATAGACATCACTACCAGTTTCTTTGAAACTTTTTCTGCAAAATGAAACGCATCCTAGGAAAACACCCTATGCAGGTGAAACTTATCATGAAGCAGCTGCCCTCGTGATCATCACCTCCTTGGCTCCCTGTCTCCTGACCCCATCATTTTGTCTTCATTAAAGTCATTACCGGGTAGCAGTTATGTTAATGTCTGTCCTTATGAAAAGTCTAGGAAGTTTGTGGAGTAGTCTGTTTCTCCTCAGAAAAGATAATGAGAACATGAATTTTGAGGTCTTCCATGACCCTTTGGACAGGGAGGGCCTCAATATCTGAGACCCAGCTGGGCTTCTGGAAAGACCCCAGGCTCCAAACACAGATGCCTCAAGAACCCATGGCTTTCCTGTGTGAGCTCTGCCTCACAGCAACCCTCAGAGCCCATGAAGGTTTCTCTGAGTGTCCCTGGTAATCATCAGTTGCAGAAATACTGACATTGGCCTGTGTCCTCCTAGGTGCTCCACCAGGCCTGCTGAACCATCAAGCCTTTGACAGTGTAAGATCACGTTGCTCCACCTTAGAGACAAAAGTATCTGTTTCCACTTGAATGGGGACAGTTAAATAGGACCCTCTGCACAACTGCTCCAAAGACAATTTCCTTGGCAGGTGGGTTGAGTATGAGTCCGCTATAAAGACATCTACCTGGCTCTCTAGGACAATTAAAGTTACTGCACCCAGTAGATGTTGTATGGTGGCAACTTTTGCCTCAATCCAATTTGCTGCTTCTACTGAGAATCATGTAGTAGAAAACCTAAATGAACTAGAGAATTCCACTCAGCAGGAAAAGCTCTTACTTTTCCAGCTGGTGACCTCCCCAATAACTTTTGACTGAACCACTGTTTCCTGTTTGTTTTGGTAAGTCATCAAGACAAAGCCAGACCTCTACAATGTGCCCAGCATGGTCTGATGCTCATGGCATTTTCTTTTCTGTAATTGCAGCTGTCCACAGTTACCATCTATAGCGATATGTGGGCTGCAATCACTCACTTGCACAGCACACAATGTACTGGTTCTCTCCAGAGAACTGTGAGTGTGAATTTCTGCTGAGAAGAGAGGTGGGGGATTCATGAAAATAAAGTGCATTTTCATGTGTAGAACAATGGCTGTGAAGGGGTGGGCAAAGTGTGTGAACCACAGGAAAAGCAAGGTTGACCTCAAGTGAGTGGTGAGCTTTATTACTATATACAGGAATGGGGAGCCACTCCCTCAGAAGAGAGACTTCCCTCCAGGTGTGTACTTTGGTGGGGATTTGGTCCTGGAAAACACTGGGGCAGTGAAGAATTTTCAGATAGTTTGCAATGGTAGATGGTCCCAGGAGCAGTCACATTATTCCTTCTACTTGAAGGCAGCAAAAGAATCAGAGAGAGGAAAAAGGTTGATGAGGAAGGTTGATGAGGAAGGTTGATGTTCTCACTGATACCTCAGGTCTTGCCACCTGAATGTTGTATTTCTTTCTCATTCGTTTGTCTCGTTTAAAACACAGTGCAGGAATGGATGACAGAGGCAATATTTCATCAACAAACAATTGTTTTTGCATCAAATCCTGTCCATTGGTAACATTCCCCCTTTTCTGAAAAAAATGTGAATATAAACCTTGACCTCACTCCCATGGAAGACAGTGTTCTAGGTCAAGTCTATCAGCTTTACTGGAGAAGGAACAGGAGGCTCCCTGAGCTTCACCTCTAAGAAGGCAACAAGACCTCAAGGGCAACATCATCAGGGAGAATGACACAGAAACTGCTGGATTACCTCAGCCCAGGGAAAGAAAAGGCTGTGTGCCACATGACGGCCAGGCTGATCTTGAGTGAGCTGGGAGGCTTCTTGTGGGAAGACAGGAATGGCTGACCACTGTATCTGCTGACCTCCCTGTAGGATTATGGTTCATTGGAGATCTGGACCTTGGAAACTCCAAGAGTGGAGAAATGTCAGACAATACCACTGGGACAGGGTCCCAGGAGGATTCAGGTAATTCTTTAAGCTAGCCAGGCTTGGGGAGCCTCAAAGAAATCAGAAAGGGAAAGGGCATATGTGGGAAGGTCGTGTTCTTTCAGGTTTCATGGGATAATGGCAAGGAGGGCTATGTCCATGGGGTTTGAGCGTGCTTTGTTTTGTGCCCTTGCCATTACCACCCCTCCTTGGGACTTGTGCCCACAGAGTTTTGTGGTGAGAATGGGATATCAACTTCCATAAGGAATCTGAAGGCGGGGCACTTTGCTCAAGGCACTTACTTAAACCTAGTTTTGGAGATCAGAGACCTGGTCTCATTCTCAAAGGTGACATGCACTGGGCCTGGCAAGAGGAGTGAGATGAGGTGAGAGTGCTGTGTCCTCCTGATCCTGCAAGAGGCAACAACTTTCCTATGAATTTTTGCATGTGACATGGACTCCCTTCCCTTTCTGCCTTCCTCACAGCACCTGTCTCTTTTTCTCTCTTCCTGCCCATTTATTTTCTTCCTGCCTGCCTCCACCACCACAGGTTTCTTTAATATGGGAACATCAGGTAGAGGAATCAAGGGAGGGTAGCAACTCTCTCTGCTAGTGAACTAATCAATATTCAAGTCCACCCGCACTCAAGAGCACAGGCCACAGCCCTACAGTTGTCAGGGAGGTCTAGCAACACAGTCCCAGGGCCAGAGATGTCCCAAGTTTTCAAGCTTCTGGAGAAGAACACTAACAAGGACATCCTTTCCTCCCCTCCTCATCCAGTTCTTTCTCTCTGATGGGCCTTGCTTCCAGCTACACAAGGAGGCCTAACTTTAGGAAGGTCCCTAGGAGATAAGTGCCTGTACTGATTACCATGTGAGTAGACTAGTGGGAATATCTAGCTTAGGACGGTTAGACTTATAGGGCAATGGTTGAATGTACACCCTGGATGTTTTTAAAATAAATAGTTGTCACTGGCTACAAGTAACTTTGAAACTTTTTCTGCAAAATGAAACATATCCTAGGAAAACACCCTATCCAGGCAGAACTTATTGTGAAACAGCTGCCCTGGTGACCATCACCTCCTTGGCTCCCTCTCTCTTGTTCCCATCAGTTTGTCTTCATTGAAGTCACTGCCAGGTAGCACTTACTAATGTCTGTCTTTACACCAATATCTAGGGAGTTTGTTGAGCAGTGTGTTTTTTCCTCGGAAAGGATAATGAGAACATGATTTTTGAGGTCTTCCATGACACTTTGGAAAGTATGGCCCTCAATATCTGAGACTCAGCTGGATTTCTGGAAAATCCCCAGTTTCAAAACAGACCACCTAGGAACCTGTGTCCCTGGCTAGTGAGCTCTGCCCATGAGCCACCCTGAGCCCATGAAGGTTCCTCTGAGTGTTCCTGGTAATCATCAGTTGTGGACACACTGACACCAGTCTGTGTCCTCCTAGGTGCTCCACCAGGCCTGCTGAACCAACAAGCCTTTGACAGTGTAAGACCACGTTGCTCCACCTTAGAGACAAAAGTATCTGTTTTGTGCTTGAACGGAGACAGTTAAATAGGACCCTTTGCACAACTATTGCAAAGACATTTTTCTAGGTAGGTGGGTTGAGTAGGAGTCTGCTATGCCAAGAGACCTGGCTCTTCATGACAATTAAAGCTACTGCATGCAGTGTAAGTTGTATGGTGGCAACATTTGCTTCAGAACCAAGTTTGCTTCTTCTACAGGGAATCATGTACTAGAAAACCTAACTGAATTAGAGAAGTCCACTCAGCTGGAAAATCTCTTACCTTTCCCCGTGGTGACCTCCCCAGTAACTTTTGACTCATTGTTCCCTGCTTGGTTTGGTAAGTCATCAAGACAAAGCCAGACCTGTGCCCAGCATGGTCTGGTGCTCATGGAATTTTCTTTTCTGTAATTGCAGCTGTCCACAGTTACCATCCATAGCGATATGTGGGCTGCAATCACTCACTTGCACAGCACATAACTTACTGGCTC
>VMDO01033372.1:0-18013 GCA_007922755.1 Pedetes capensis
ACATTTATATTTTTCAATATTCTCATTTTTTTACACTTTGTTGTCTGGATTAATGTTACTATATCATATCATTTTATTTCAGGTCAAAGTACTTGCTTCAGGATTTGTTTAAAATAGTATGTAAACAAAAAAATACTTCAGCCTTTGTTGTTTCATAAATGGTTTTTTCTTTTTTTAAAGTTTTGTTTTTTAAGAATTTTTGCTCTTAGCTGCCATTTAGTTTGGTCCAACTCATAGAAAGCCTATTTAGAATAGAATGAAACACTCCCTGACATTGTGCCATGCCCAACATTATGTCAGTGCTTCTTTGCTATTCATAGGGTTTTCAATGGCTTTCTTTTGGTATTGTTCTTGGGAGTTGGCTGCCAGGTCCTTCTCCCATCTTTGCCCTGCTAGGGACTGAACCCAGGGCCTCAGAGAACACAGAGTAGCATTCTACCAACTGAGTTAAACCCTATCCCTTTTAAGGATTATTTTGCTGCAAATTATTTAGTTTGGCATTTTGTTTTTTCCTTTTCATTTTGGATATTTTAATCTACTTCCTTCCAATGTTTCTGGTGAGAGTCAAGAGAGCCAACTTTTCATGGTGTTATTGCTCCCCTGTATGTAGTGAGTTATCTTCTCTTTAGTGCTTCTATGAGAATTGAGATCCAGAAAAGATGAAAGAAACAGGGAAGAAGGCCACCAAATACACTGCATTTACCTGACCTGGGTAGGTTTTTAATTTTTTAATGAATTACTGATTCTCAATTTTTTATGTATCCTTTTTTTTCCTCAGAGAATTTAACTGGTTGCCCTTGACAATTTTAGTATATTTTATCATTGCATTTGATGAGATCATTAGCTGACATCCTCACTGTACTGGGACTATCTGATTGATTAATCTGTTTATAACTAGGACATGAAAGAGCTGAAATATAGGTCAGTGGTAGAGCCCTTGCTTAGCATCTTAGAATGCTCAGTGCTATGGATTACCTCCCCTGTGCCAGAAAAAAGGAAGAAAGAAAGAAAGGAAGAAAGAAAGAAAAAGAAAGAAAGAAAGAAAGAAAAAAAGAGCCACCCTAACACATGACACTCTATATCCCTGGCAATATTCTTTGCTCTAAAATTTATTTTATACTTGTGTTAGCATGCTGTCTCATCTTTCTCCCATTGGCCCTTAGCATATTTACAACTTTTACGGTAAAGTGAGATTATTATGTGTACTATATGGTTTAGTGCTCACAGCCGTACCATTGTGGCTTCCAATCCCATCAGATCTTGGAAGCTAAGCAGGGTCAGGCTTGGTTAATCCTTGGTTGGGAGACAGCCTAGGAACACCAAGTGCTGTCGGTTTGGGAGAAGGACCCAGCAACCACTCCCCCAAAATAATCAGCCCTTGAAAGTCCTATGAATAGCAGAGAAGAACTGACAATATTGTTTTGTCTGTTGTATGTAGGGTTGCTCTGGGTTGGACAACTCAGCATCACCTAACAACAACAACAACAACAACAACAACAACAACAACAACATAATTTAGTTTTACTTTTTTGTCCAATGGTGCCTCATCATCTTTCTAACTGTGGTGTTTAGGACACTTGTATTTATTGCAATTAATAATATGATCACATTAAAACCAACACCTTATTTGTTTTCTATTTGTCTCCTGTATTCTTTTTTTTCATTTTTAATATTTTCATATTTTCAGTCTTTGGATTAACTGACTGTGATTTTATTCCCTGTTGTATTTTGGGTTTGGCTTATTATCTATATTTTATTGTTGTATTATTTCATTGTTTCTTAGAGTTAGTAGTAGACAGCTTTAATTTATCACAGTCTTGTTTAAAGTAACTTGTCTAGCTTCAATTGATAATTTACTACTTCATATATAGTATAATAAGCTTATGACACTATGCTTTTTTATTTCATGTTGAAGCTTTTGTACTATTATAAATTATTTTTTGTATCACCTTTTAAAGAGATTCTAATTATAATGTGGGAGAAGTACCCAAAAACCCACTCCCAAAAATCAACCCGACATTGAAAACCGTATGAACAGCAGAGAAGCACTGACAATAGTGTTTCACTGTTGTATGTAGGGTCACTATGAGTTGGACACCGACTCGATGGCACCTAACAACAATAACAATTATAACATTGTATTTTAGCAAGTACCTACTATTTTGGGTGCTAATAATTCTTAATGTACATCCAGATGCCCAATTGATAGAATTTTCCTTTTTTGCTGATGTATTTCCCGTACATTTTTCTAGTGCTTGTTTGTTGATGACAAGTCTTTCTGCTTTTTTAGGTGTAAAAATGTCTAAAATAATACGTAAAAATCAGCACTCAGATGAGTCCTTAATGGGGATATTTTGCTGTCCTCTAGAGTCTTCACTGAGCAGTTACTTTTTTTAACTCAATGCTGTGAACCTCCCTGGACTATAAGATCTATTTTCTGAACCCAGGCTCTTCCTGAGTACCCTCCTCTGCATCATTACCTGGAAACTGCCAGACAGTAATCTACAGAAATTGTAGGTCTTATTTTTGTTTTCCTTGTCTTTCACTGACAGTGTTCAGTATCTTTAGAACCATTTTTCATATATTTTTAGTTAATCTTTTAATCATTTCGGGAGTGAAGATGTATCTATTCTCTTTCACTTCTTCTTAGCTAAAAGTGGAAATCCTTCAAATATCCTGTTCATTTTTGTGACATTTCATTTTTTTATTAAAATTACTAACAAGATAAAAACAAAGACCACTACAGGAAAAGTTTCTATCTTAAACAGAAATGGAACCCAAGGACATATAGAAAAATACTACATAGTAAAAGATAGAGAAGACTTGGATGGGAAACTTAGATGGGAAGGGGGGGAGGGGGGGAAACATAGAGGAGGGTAAGGGGTAACCTATATGAATAATGCTTATCAAATTGCATATATGAAAATTGTCACAATGAAAAGCATGTCAAATGAATCACATTATGATGTACATTAAAAATTTCTAATTAAAAAATATATATTTAAATAATTAAAGAAAAATTACTCCTAGTAAAGCATTACTCAATATTCTTAGGGGCTGGGATTTGGCTCAGGTGGTAGAGCGCTGTGCTGGAGTCTCTGAGGTCCCAAGTTCAATTCCCAGCACCACAAAAATGGGAGAAGGACCTGGCAATCCACTCCCAAGGCAATCCTGAAACAGTCAGTCATTGAAAACCTTATGAGGGTCGCAATGAGTCAGATACCAACTCCCTGGCACCTAACAACAACAACAACAATATTCTTAATTGTGACCCAGTAAGTTTCTATACTTTGTGTTTGTCTGCTATGTACAAAACACCAGGTTAGAACCAAAGAAATAAAAGAGTGCCTGAAACAAACATCGCACCTTAGGGACCTGACAGTCCCAGAGATGAGGATTAAACATATATTATCTTGGGTAGATAAATGTAATAGCAAACAAGAGTCTCTTTTTGTTTGAATCCTGGCAATAGCTCTTATTCACAGTGTAATTTTCCTAGAATAAAAGTTGGAATTATGGTAGTACAACAAGTACATAACATCTCACATTGCCTTGTGAGAATTCAATGAGATAATTTGAAAAAATAACAAGCACCCGGCCCCTGGTACCTGGCACGAAGTTTATGATGGATGACTATTAGAAAACTATTCTGAAATGAAATTAAAAATACATATGAGACTATATAAAGACCTATACTTTGATTCAATATAAACAAGAATCCAGAATCAAAATGTGAAAACAACAAAGAAGGGAAAAATTCTGGAAGGCAAACTTGGAGACAACATTTAGTTCTCTCCATTCTCACTAAGAAAATTTCCTTCTAGAAATCTTAGCTCACACTTCTTAAGATATTTTGCTTAGCAAGGATCTGCATCTCTTTATAGAAATTAACTATCCTGTTCACATTTATGACACAACAGAAAACATAAAATTATAAACATAGTTCATAATAATGTCCAGTTGAAGAAAAAGAAAATGCCTAACGTAAGGCCTTAGAATGCTTTGTAAAATAATACTGCTTGATTTTGGTAGAAAAGTGATCAAACTTTACCTTCAGATTCCAGTATACAATAAATTGGTTTTCAGGAACATTAGTTAGAGGTCACCATCAAGACAGCCAATTGGTATGTACACTGTTCTCCAGTTATTTCATGAATTTAAGCTACATTTGCAAAGAATGAGCCCTTGTTCTGAGATAAAGGTATAACAATTTACCTTTATTAGCAAAAGTTTTTTTAACTTTTTTATATCTAGCATAATGATAAATATAATATGAAATATATTAAATGGAAGCTATCCTTCAGTATTTTCCATTTTACCATGAAGGATTTTCTTTCCTCATCTTCATTTGAAATATCCATATTTTCCTTAAATAGATACATCTTGAAAGACTTTCCTTTATCTTCTGTAGACATGACTTGTTTCTCTTAGTGACACAGTGACAAGTTGTCTTTTCTTCTCTAATGACGATTTTGTTTTGCCTGTATTGTGTGGATATTTTATCTACAAGTCTGCATGTTCAGTCTGTAAGCAGGATAATAATAATAGAGCATTTTCAGGCTTTCCAATTTGCATAGGTTATTCAAACACATTATTGTATTTGACTCTTATACTAAATGTATGAAGTGTCAATTTTATTATAAAATTGAAAATCATGCTGGAAATTCTCTGTAAATCAAATAGCCTACCTTGAAATGCAAATACATCATTGTCTTGCAAAGTATATACCCATACAAGTTATCTCATTTGACTAACCTTTAAGATTTTCCTTTTTACCAATTACTAGAGAACATTAGAATTAAATGATATAATGTAGTTTCCCTAATGCTTGGTCTATAGTTGCACTCAGTAAATTGTAGATCCTTCCAGCAGCAAATAAGAATTCCAAGTGCAAATGGCCAATAAATTTCTAATGCACCAGCCAGCCTTTGCTTCTCTCCCAAACATCTCACAATTTGAGCTAGGAAGGGAGAAAGGACATATAAAACAAAATCTCAATTCTATTGTAATTTGCTGTTTCCAAATATATAGTTCTGAATGTCTGTGTGACACTTGCCTACATGTTTTGCAACTTATGCTACTAACAGGTTACATAAATGTCATTTAACATAGTAGAATTAAATTTATTGCCCTTCTTTATTGAAGACAATATTTCAGCCTTACTATCAGAAATGTTTACATTTTTATTTACCTTGATTGTTTTGTTTTACCAAATTAATACTCTTTTCTGTAGTGTAGAGTTTGGATAGTAAGACTTGGCAGAAGCCAGCATGTATTTTATAGGGTTAAATCTATGACACTGAAAATTTTAATATCAGATCTGTCTATGTCCATATTTCTCTTTTGTGGCATTCTCTTAAAACAGTTTGTGCTATTGGCTTCAACTTCTTGGATGAATAGGGAAGCAGAAGTCTGAGCATGAGTCAAAAGATTTCAGTCTGAGTCCCTGTTGGTTTTTTACACATCTGAAAAGCTGTAGCACCTAAGATGAACATGAATAAACTAATAGAATGAAAACAAAAGGAGCTGTCCTCTAGAAGATCTTTATATATTTTGAACATTTTTAAAGATTTCTATTGTTGAGTTACTGAACTCATAAGTAGTCTTTTGTAATTTTTTTTTAAAAGAAGCCACAGATGCCTTCATAGGTCTAAAACCACCCTGCCTTTCAGAGGTGACATGCCTGTACGTGACAGAGCTTCCCATACAAGGCCAGGCTCCCCCCTACCTCTCTTTCAAAGATTTTTGACTTGAGATTAAATTTTAACAGTTAGTAATTCCAGCTAAGTACATTATAATTACAGTCCAGATTCCAATTAGGAAATTTCAACCTCACTAAGCTGAGGAATGAAGCTTAAAGATACAATTAATATGAACTTATGTTAAAGACTTTAATAGAATTAACAAACTCCATAACAATAGATCAGTACCCAGTCTTGAGGGTAGGCAGTAAGTTCTTGCTGTCAGGAACTAACAGAATAGACTTCCTTCTATTTGCTGCTCTTGAATAGTATTATTTCATCAAATGAACTCTAGAACCAGTATAGTTATGAAGGACTTGGATAATTTTAATGAAAAATAAAGAAAAAAGACTCATTTGAATTCCTACAGAAGAAAGTTTCAATTTATCTCTCAGTTATGAACAACTAAAGTATTGATTCTGAAAGTAAGAATAGTGGAAAAGAAAAAAGAGAAGACTTTACTGGAGGAAGACTGAGAAGAAATAAGTCCAGAGATGTGAAGAGAGTAAGAAATAATGGTGAATCTTGGTTACAAAGGCAGGAATGATGTCCTGGCTTCTACATGTACTAAAGCTAATCCTTACCAATATAGTGATAAACTGATTGATACACTAAAGGGACATTAATGATTCTACTCAGTGATACATTTTGATAGAAATTAAGCAATTTTTTTTCCTGCAGCTCTACCACTGTGGGGTCAGATCTGAGAAGCTATATAAGCAGGGTTGGCTTTGGTTAGTACTTGGATGGGAGACCACCTGGGAATACCAGGTGCTGTAGGCTTGGGAGAAGGACCTGGCAACCCACTCCCAAAAAGCATTCAACCATTAAAAACTCTATGAATATCTGAGAGGCACAAAAATGGTGTTTGGTCTATTATATATAGGGTTACTGTGAGTCAGATGCTGACTCATCGGCACTTAACAACAATAAGAAGCTTTTTTATATAAAGTCACTTAAAGATATGTCTATATAAAACCACCACCATTCTCATATTTTTGGCACTATACAAATTATTTTTACACTAAAACTGCTTTTCTCTGTGAAAATCAAATAGCAAGTGTAGCTGGCATATTATTCTTTGAACAATACCTTTTTAACAGTAAAAATGATTGCTTTTTGTTCCATCCTTCCAAATTTATTTAATTTTTATTACATCCTCACTTGCCCAATACACATTCTGTACTTCAAATATTTGTGTCAGGCACCTTGAAAGTTAGGACTTCAACATGGATTTGGCTGGTGGGGGGCACAAAAATTAAGTAATTAACAGGAGAGGAAATGTTTATATACTGTCTCTTGTCAATCATGAGTTGAGTACTGCTTCAGAAAATTTGTTCCTTAGTACCTCTGGACTAGCTCATTGATAAACAAAAAGTCTTTCATAATCAGAGGAAGCTTAATATAAAGAAAAGCAAGTTCTGATGGTTGAAAGTGGGAAGGGCAGGCACTGAGGTGGTAAAAATGGACAAATGTGAATGGGATTTCAGTGGCACTGGCTTTGTTTTCGATAAAATTTCCTGAATAGTCTGCAATAATGTGTGCCTTTAAGTTGAACTTACATATTTGGAAACTCTGAAATTCTGGCTTCCCATCAAATCACCAGTGGAAATGTACAATGATTAAATTTTACTAAATTTTTTTTCTGTATTTTTCTTTTTTAATATGTATCTTTAAGGTACGTAATATGCTATGACAACACACATACATACTAAATTTGTTACAGTGGTTGTTGTTGCTGTTAGGTGCCGTCGAGTCGGTATGTGACTCATAATGAGCCTTATAGGGTTTTCAATGGCTGACTGTTTTGGGATTGCCTTGGGAGTGGATTGCCAGGCCCTTCTCCCACTTTTGTGGTGCTGGGAATTGAACTCAGGACCTCAGAGACTGCAGCGCAGTGCTCTACCAACTGAGCTAAATCCCTGGGAATATATCTTATTTTTACAATTTTATGTCTCTGAATTATCTATGAAGGGTTGGGGTTGAGCTCCGTTGATAAAGTACTGCTCTGTGCCTTCCGAGGACCTGCGTTCAATCCCTAGCATCACACAAACTAGAAAGGGATGTGGCAATCCACTCTCCAACAATCCCAAATGGAGAAAAGATTGAAGTTCCCCATGATTTTGCTTTACTTGATTCATCAGCACCTGTGGAAGCAGCAGTCAAGAAATCAAAGATACATTGCATTGGGAAAAGCTATTACAAAGACCTCTTTAAAGTATTGAAAAGTAAAGATGTCACATTGAAGACAAAGATGCACCTGACTCATGCCACAGTACCTTCTGTCACATCATCTGGTTGTGAAAGCTGGACAGTGAATAAGGGAGACAGGAGAAGAATTGATGCTTTTGAATTATGGTGCTGCAGACAAATATTGAATATACCATGGACCGCAAAAAGAACCAACAGATCTATCCTAGAAGCAGAGCGCTTTTTGGAAGAAAAAATGGCTAGACTGTATCATAGGTATTTTGGATACATTGTCAGGTGGAACCAATCCCTGGAGAAGAACATCATGTTGGGAGAGTGGCAGGTCAATGAAGAAAAGGAAAACCCTCAACCAGATGGATTAATATTGTGTCTGTAACAATGGGCTTAAATATAAGATCATGTGCCTGGCACAGAATTGGGGAGTGTTTAGTTCTGTTGTACACAGGGCTGCTATGAGTTGTACCCAACTTGATGGCACCTAACAATAAACAAAATCATATACTATATCTAAATTAGATCCCTTCGGTTCCTAGAATCTAGAAATACTTTCAACTTTCAATTTCGTTATGAGAAAATAGAAGGTTGTTTCATTTATGAATATTTTCAAACTGCTTCCACCTTTTTATTACAAATTTCTTGCATTCTGTATTGAGCTTACCAACACCTTAGAGTCAGAACTATTGTTTTAGATGTGGCACCTCAGTACTTCACTTCTAGATAATATGATCCTTTATAGTTATTGTTTGTTTGGAAATATTTATTTTTTAAGATTCATATTAGTAAAAGTTACATTAACAATATAATTCTCTCCTTCCCAAGGCTATACATGTATACATATTGTATTTCCAATAAAATATATGTTTTCATATTTATATTTTCAACATCAATATAAAAGGCAAGGGTAATTAGCAAATGCTACATTTCAATCTTTTTTTTTTTTTTTTTTTTTTTTTTTGCAGTACTGGGTGTGGGTGTTGAACCTAGGGCCTTGCACATGCCAGGCAGGTGCTCAACCATAAAGCTGCACTCCTACTCCCTTACTTATTTTTTATTTTTAGACAAGTCTTACTAAATTGCACTGGCTGTTTCTGGCCTCCAACTTACGATTGTATTGCCTCAGCCTGCCAAGTTCTGGGACTACAATCGAGCGCCAAGTCACCCAGTTTCAACAAATTTTTAAGATAGAAAGCAGATGGAGGAGCAGTTCAGGGTGTGGGAAATTGGAAGCAAATGTTAACTTGCACAAAGGAGTTTGCACATGAAGAGCACTGTCTAAATGAAGGAGATTACTTCTCAGTGCAGAATCAGAGAGTTACACTTCAGTGAGAATTTTGGATGAAGTCAAGAGTATATTTATTGAAATAGCGAAGAAACAAAATAGAATTAAAACTGGTAGAAACGTGGATGGAATAATTGGATCCACATGACACATGTTCATACAGGTAAGTGATGTAAGCAGATGATTGATATACCATTTTCAGAATCAACCTGACGATGCAGAGAAGAAAAAATGCCTTATATGACAGAAGACAGTATCAGAGTAACAAAACGAGTAAGCCTAGGTATAAAGTTTAGAAATTTGGGAAGATAGTTCCCCAGAAGTGGAGGAATGGTGCTAATCTTGTTTCACAGAGATAGGGTGTGTTGACATGACCCTTATTGACAGAGTGAGGAAAGAATGTGTTAAGAGCCTATTAGAATTTTAGTCTTTAGTATATTTCCACAGTCTTTCATTCACAATTCCAAAATCCTAAGACTTCTTAAAATCAGAACTCTTCCCCCACCCATAATCAATTGGTCACAAATTTTTACCTAAGCTTAATTCACTTAGTCCCAAAATCTGACCAAAATAACATAAAGCTATTTATAGGTTTTGTTTACCATACTTGTGGCATTCATTCTTTCCTTGTAAAAACACTGCAAGCTTTTAGTTGCAGGATTCACTCTATACCTTTCGGGAGATGTGGCATGTTATATAGATACAGATTATATGCTGTCTTTACAATAATATTTTTCTTATATCTAAAAGTTCTGAATCCCAAAATATACTTGGCCTCAAGGGTTTCTAATTAGGGATGATTGGTTGCTATATAAATAAATCACCAAATTGAAGGGTTAAGTTATCTCTTGGAGGAAAGGAAGGAGCATGTGATTAGAAGATTTATGAAAAAGATTTACACAGAAGATATATTACACTGAGTAATGAGAACAGATATATTTGTTATACTAATTTATACGCCTCTTCTGGAATAGTTCAAAATGATAGATGTTAGCCACAAAATAAATTTAAAACTAATGATAACCACATTCAGAAGTGCATGGAGGTTAGACAGCAGTTTAAAAGTGCTAAATGGTTTGGGGGCATTGCAGACAAGCAATAGACAATGACTACATTTTCATAAATCAAGAAGTCAAACATGTTATTTAGAGATGTGTATGCAACTAATAGAATAAGCAAAATAAGCTAGAAGTAATTGCTTTTACAAATTAGGAGTGGAAGCGAGACAGAATACTATTGCTTTAAGTCATAGTCATGTATTGCTTTCATTATAAATTTAAAATATAATTTAAAAAATAATGAACATTGATGTCTTTCAAATTGAATATGTGGATACAAATTCCAATTTTCATAACACAATTTCTGTTCTATTATGGAAAACTGGTTTTAGTAGAGTCATTGTGATTCAAGGAAAATGATTATTTTCAAGAATAAATGGAGTGCCAGGCACGGTGGCTCACACCTGTAATCCCAGCGGCTCAGGAGGTGGAGGCAGGAGGATAGCAAGTTCAAGACCAGAGGCAGTCTGTGTAATTTAGGGAGACCCTGTCTCAAAAAGTAGAAAAAAAAAGGAGGTGCTGGAGGTGCAGGTCAGTGGTCCAGCACTTACAAAGCATGCAAGCGCCAGGCCCTGGGATCAACCCCCAGGACCACAAAATTAATTAATTAATTAATTAATTAAAATATAAATAAATAAAAACTAAATAAGATGGTGTTGTGAATGTGAAATTGCCATGTAACCAGTAAATCACAAGAAGTTTATGTTTTTGACTTATCTTAGAAATATGCTTTTAAACTACCTAGATACATAAAAAAATAGTGTATTTAAAAATAAAATACAAATTCCTCCCATTTAAAATCTATCTCCTTCTACATTGGAAAAAAAAGTAATATTTTCTTTGAAACTCAGAGAGTCTTAGTTACCACTAAATACTACTCAAATACATGTAAGCTTTTCCCTAAAGGCTTTAGTGGTGGATTATTCAGCTGGACTTCCATTGAAGCCTTTTTCCTTTATCACAATGTTTCTTTCTCACCATCCTATTGGTGATTGCTGCCCTCTCCCTTGTTAAATATTAAGTAGTGTTATCATAATTTGAACTTTATATTTCATAGGAGGTCTGTGCTACAACTTCAAGAATGATGTAAACAAAATTAAGTAGCATTATGTTCTAAATTGTCCCCTGGTATATACTGGACTTTTTCTCTTCTCTGCCTCTGTTCCTATCATATCATCTGCTTGGAATATCTATTTTCTCTCCATTTCTCACTATCCAAAACTTCAAGGCCCAGGTCAAAGGCGATTTTGCTTATACTGACTTCCTTGATCACACTAAGAAATTTGTTTGGAAATGTGTCGTAATTTGAAACAGAGAGAAGAAACCTGACTTAGCTTCTGAGATCCATGTGAAAGAGCATGGCAATTACATAAGAGTTAGAGAATAATCATGAGGTTGTTCTTGTTGTTAGGTCCCTTCCAGTACAATCAGACTCACAGCAACCCTAACTACAGCAGGATGAAACACTACCCAACCCTGTGCCACGAATATAATCTTTTTATGTTTGATATCATTGTTACAGACACTATGTTTCTTCTCATTTTGTGTCATGCCACATCAGCAAATGGAGGTCCCAGAGGCTTTACTCCCTTTCTCTCATTAAGGTCTACTCTACTTTGAGGAGGCAACTCTTCCCCAGTCATTTTTTTAATGTCTTCCAGCCTGGGAGGCATATTTTCCAGCACTATATTGGACAGTGCTTCTCTGCTATACATTGGGCTTTCAATGACTAATCGTTTCAGGAGTGGGCTGCGAAGTCCTTCTCCCTAGTCTCTCTTAGTCTGTAAGCTCAGCTGAAACCTGTCCACCATGGATGGCCCTACTTGTGTCTGAAATATCTGTGGCATAGCTTTCAGTATCACAGCAACATAGAAGCCCCTACAGCATAAACTGATAGACACATGGGGGAATTGTGAGGTAGGTAACCATTTATCGGCCATTTGTGAATGGTGGGAAACCATTCTTTTATTTAGTCAGAAAATATCTCTAAGTAATTAATTTGTGCCAAGAGTAAAAGCATTTCATTTTCCATGTTTCCAGCAAAAAAGGCAAAATATGCCTCTCTAGGGAAACATGCATGCTCTATCAGAAGAGTTAGATCCTAGACCAATAAAAACAGTGAACATTTTAGTTCTAGAAGTTTAGCTATGATCTAGTAGAAAACATAATGCAGTGCACTGAAATTAAAGGTCATAGTTCTCAGAAAGAGGAAAATGAACTTCACCTGAATTCTGATTTTGGGAGTAGATATGACCCTTACTGATTATTTTTTCTTTACCCAATATGTTCTTAAAGATGTTTGAGATTAAGCACAAGTTTATGGCATTGAAGTTTATGTATTAACATATAAACAGCAGTTTTGTGTTGCTAGAAGTATTTATTCCTAGTAATTACATTCATACTAGTGAACGTCAAGGGAAGATACAGTTACTTCTTCATTTGTGAATTATACAATAGTACTATCTTGGTTCTATTTCTGTATCTCTTGCAATATTTGCTTGGAATCACTACATTGTATATGTACATAATGAGTGCTGCATTAATTCTCCTTCTGAAAGAAAATATCCTGCTATGTCTTGAGGTCCATGTTCGAAACTTTTCCCTAATTCTTATAATCATCCATTGAACAGAGATGCTCGTGAGGGTGAGTTGAAATTACTATGACAAATTTTCAAATCATCTAAGAGAGAGGGCTGGGATTTCGCTCAGCTGGTAGAGTGCTGCTCTGTGCTCTCGGAGGCCCTGGGTTCCATCTTCAGCAACCCCTAAATGGTAGAAGGATGTGTCAGCCTCCCAAAACAATCTCAAAACAGCAATTGAAAGCCCAGTGTGGGTCGCTATGAGTCACACCCAAATCCACCGCAGGTCAAAACATCAACAAGTAAGAGATATTGTCTTTGTTGGGTCTGATCACTTTACTTCAGCTTTCTCTTTCCACTTTGAACCTTTTATCTCTTTGACTTTCTCTGCAATATTTAATGAATGACAATATTCTGGCTGTTTAGTATTAGTAAGTTTCATAGTTAAGAAACAAAGACTACAGGTAAGCAGATTCCTTGATACAGTTCATTGTTGTAAGTGCCTTAATTTTAATCCCGTAAATAAGAACATGCCACATTTTAATATTAGTCTTCATGTTAGATATCTATCTATCATGACAGATAGATATAGATAAATATAAGAAGGATACAGAAAGAAAGAAGAGATACTAATAACTGTCATCAATAATTCTACCATCTGCCCGATTCCTCAGTTTATTTTCAGTAAATTATTTTTCCTATGACTCAGCCTTGCAGTGTTTTCAAACAATTCACAATTCCTCATCTTTTCTCTCTGTTTTGCTACTACATTGAAAGAACTACTATTTACCCCCAGTTTTTGTCTTGGCTATGGATCAGAGCATTCATCTTTTCAGTTCTGCCTTTTGAATAGGTCCATATTCTTCTCTAAAATAGCTAACCTAGAGCAATTCCTCTTTCTTATAATTTTAAAATAGCTCTATTAGAATATCTTCTTTTAAGGAACACTTGATATAATTATTTTAATGCAAGATGCTATAGAAAGAGATATCTAACAATAACTATATATCTATAACTATATCTTAAATTCACACCTACATGTATAGCTCAGTCTAATTACCAAAAGTGAAGTGCAGACTGATTATCATGTAGCATCTGATGGCTGCCCTTATGCTGCAAAGTGTGTTTTCAGAAATAATTTCCTGCCACATTCCTGACTGTATTTGCAGCCTGAGTTGATCCCCTTCCCTGCTGTTCTCTGATCTGCCCCTAGGTTACTAACAGCCCCAACAGACAGACTGGCTGGTGCTACCTGCTGCTCAGACACAGATTAACTCACTACCAACCATATGGGCTAGCAACTTCACAAATTCCTCTCCTTTTGCTTTTGGCTCTCAGGAAAGTTAATGGCCAGATTTCTGGTGGACAGAAAAACAACCTGGTGGCGTGCAGGCTGGGCAGTAATCACCTGCACCAACACAACTGGCACCTCCATCTGCTTTCAGCTGCTATTTGTGTGAGGGAAATGGATTACTGTGTTTGGTCCTGCCCCTGGGTTGTTAACCACTGCCACTGGCCTCCATTAGAAAGTCAAATGATTAAACACCTAATGCGTATTTCTATTATTTACAATAATTACTAAATATATTCACTGTTTAAGAGATCTTCTAGGATTAAAAAATATATTATTGTGATATATTTTGTCCAGTGTATTCAGATACCTGTAGTTATTCCTAAGGAAGTAAGAAATGTCCTATGAAGTAGTGTGAGGAAATGGAAAGATCATAGACCATACATTTTCTGGTCTGGGTTATTGTGACTTAGGAAGGCTTTTCTTGTGCCCTGTGAAATATCCAAATGTGTGAAAGTACTCTGTGACCTGTACAAAGCATAAGCATAAAACACCACTATTTAACCTTAAGATACCAATATTAGGTACTGGCTTTTTAGGACTTAAAAGCAGAGGTTATCAAGAATCCTTCACTTTAAATCTCTGAAATATTAACAATCATTTCTCATTCAGAAGTGATCAATATATGATTGTAATTTTAAAAACTCATGTGTTTAGTATTGCCTCAGTCTTCAACCCATCTTGATTCCTGCCCCTAAAAAATAGCCTTACATTGATTTTTATAGATAGAGTAATTGAAATCAAATAACTGGCTTAAGAATTAATAGGCAACATGAAAATATTTTACTCTATTTCTTTTCCTTGGCTAGAGGCATAGCTTTCTCAATCTGTTGGTTATATGACACTCTCAAAACCCTGAGTGTCTCTATGAGTCGGACCCAACTCAATGGCACCTAACAACAACAACATACACTAAGATAATTAATATTTAGATATTTTGGTAGCTTATGTTAAGACTGAAAATGGTACAAATAGTCAAATTACTTCTAGTACTTATATTGCCTACATTCAGTCTCCTCTTTTCACTTAGATGCCTTTGAAAAATTTTTAAATATAAATAAATACTCTGAAGGATTATGAAAATCATCTACCAGATTGAATGTTTTTACATGCAAATATGCTCTATCAAGCTACTTTTAACTTATTTTTTTAATCTAATGTTTTCTTTTTTCTTTTTTTTAAAATTTGCTAGTTATTAATACTTTGTGTAATGTCGCATGTAAGATGGCAGATTAGAGGCAGCCTATGTGTGATGCAGTAAAATGAAAGAGTCAGAATAGGAAGGAGTGGACTCTATTCCCAAGAAAGACTGGAACAGCAGAGAAATCACAAAGGAGGTCTTAGGATGGTCTCAGTGCAGACTGGAGCTGAGTATCCAGAGGGTGTGAGCAGGACACATTTCCAGCTATAGGTCCCTGGTGTTGAAGGGGAGCCACAGCCTTCACACAAAGAGACAAACTGGCCAATCCTGGTGGGCAGACTGGCAGTCCCACAGGACAATCTGAGTCCTTGAATTCCTTGGATGCATTCACGGGATTTGGTGAGACAGTGGCTCTTCTTGTGTTAGAGTCAGGGGTCAGTATAGAAGAAGAGATTCATTTTACAAGCTCCACATCTTAGAGGGCTATGACCACTCTCCTTCTTGAGACAGAACTTATTGTGAGACTGAGCCACTCTGGGGACCTGAAAACAAAGAGTAATCACCAGTCAGGAAGCCTAGGGAAAACCTACCACATCTTCAGGTGTGATATAGCTGTGGTAGGCAGTCACAGAGAGAGGGGAGATGGGATGCTGACAGGCTTAGGCAGCAGGAGACTTGAGCAAGGTGGGCAACCGCCCCACCCGTTGGGGAGTGGAGACAACTCAATCTCCTGAAACTTCAGAGATTGGCAATTCTGAGTGAAGGTCAGACAATAGACTCCATCTTCAACTGACTACCACTTCCACTTAACAGACTCTAATATTAGAGGACACAGAAAGAAGCCGATCATGTACTTTATTATTTTTTTTTCCTACTCTGCTTGGGATCAAATGCAGAACTTTGCATGGGTCAAGTGCTCTGCCACTATGTAGTATCCCCAGAAATTTTCTTATATGTGTTTTGAAATGGGTCTTGTTGGGTTGCATAGGCTACCTCTGGGCTGGGGATCAAGATCCTCCTGCCTTGGGCTCCTGAGACACTAGGATTACAGGTGTACACCATGGTATCTGGCTCTCTTCGTTTCTTTTTTTTTTTCTTTTTTTTTCCTCTTTAATTTGCTTTTCTTTTTTCTTTTTTCTTTTTTTGTCCCCTTTCATCATTTATTTTGTTTACCTCATTTTTTTCTGATGTAATTTTTACCTTGTATTTTTTAGTTTTCTCTTTTATCTTTTGTTGCCTGTTTATCTTTTTATATTTATGTTGTTGTTGTTGTTGTTAGGTGCCGTCGAGTCGGTATCCGACTCATAGCGACCCTCATAGGGTTTTCAATGGCAGACTGTTTCGGGATTGCCTTGGGAGTGGATTGCCAGGTCCTTCTCCCATTTTTGCAGCGCTGGGAATTGAACTCGGGACCTCAGAGACTGCAGCACAGCGCTCTACCAACTGAGCTAAATCCCAGCCCTTTTATATTTATATACATTTAGTATTACTTTTTCTTTATTTTTTTAAAAAGAAATCTCTTAGGCTTTTCAGTCCTTTTTTCTCTTCTTACCTTCACTTAATTTTGTTGGTACTTTTTTTCTTTAGTGTGCAAGCAATTTTTTTAATCTTTTGCTTTTTCTCTATTTTCCTTCCTGGATCTTCTTTCTTTCTTTTACTTTACACTTGCAATGCCTGTCTTTCTCTTTTTCTCTGCCCCCTTATTATTTTAGGCAATTACTATTTATACCTTCACCATAAACAATTTGCCACTTCATAGCTTAATCTTTATTACTGTCACCATTTTCTGTTCTTTGAGCATTTGTGGTATATTAGTAGGTTTTAACTGGTTTTAAATATATTTCAATGTCTGAGTTGGTCCGGTATCATAGCTCTTACTGTGGTTTGCCTTCTCCCCTATAAGTTGTATTGTGGATTCAGATCTCAAGAAAGAGCTGCTTACTAAGAAGATCCCCAAGTGAAATGGGAAGTGATATCCATCCCAACAAATGCACAAATTACAAAACAAAAACACAAGAAACATGAAAAATCAAGGCAATACTTTTCCTTCAAAAGAACATGATTTTTTTAACTACTGCATCAAAAGATACTACTATGGTAGAAATTTCAGATTAAGATACAATAATAGTGGGTGACTTCAATACCCCACTGTCATCAATAGAACATCCAGAAAAAAAACAACAACAAAGAAATATCAGAGGTAAACACCATAATGGATCCAATGGACTTTTTAAAAAATCTACAGAATATTCAATTGAAAAGCTGCAAAATGCACATTCTTCTCAGTAGCCCATGGAACTTTCATATTTAAGCCATAAGTCAAATCTTAACAAATACAGAAAAATTGAAATAATTTTCAATATCTTATCTGACCAAAACAGAATAAAACTAGAAATCATCAGCAAGAGAAATGACTGAAATGAATGAAATATATATATTTCCATATATATATGGAAATTGAACAATATGCTTTTAAATAATCAATGAGTCCTTGAAGAAATTAAGGAAGAAATAAAAAATAATTCTCAAAATTGTAAGAAAATAAAAATACATCTATCATAATCTTTGGGTACAGTGAAGGTGGTTGTAAGAGGGACGTTTGTACCTATGAGTGCCTACATTAAAAAATAAAAGAAGACTCAAATAAATAACT
>VMDO01033373.1:0-18014 GCA_007922755.1 Pedetes capensis
GACTATCGAATCAAGATTGTTTTCATCTCCAATTTTTTACAAAAATTATTTGATTAATATGCAGAGATAACTGTACATATTTATGAGATATAATATGATTTTTAATTGCATGCATATAGTGAGATTCATTATGGGATTTTTATAAAATTGCAACCTGTGCTTTACACTAGTACTCTCCCTCTTTATCCTCATATGTTGCTCATCCCGCCCCTTCCTATTTTCCAATCCTCTTCCCCTCTCACTAGTCCCTTCCTCTCACAGGATGGATCCCATTGTATTGTCTAATCTTAGATATATTCAGTTGTATGTATGTATACAAATAAATTTTTTTTCTTTAGGGTAGATCTAGTTCCCACATATAAGTGAGAACATGTGGTATTTCTCTTTGTGGGTCTGGGTTACCTTGCTTAAAATGATGATGTCCAATTCCATCCATTTTGCTGCAAATGGTATACTTTCACTCTTACTTTCCCCTGAATAATATTTCATTGTGTATATGTACCACATTTTAATCCAATTGTCTGTTCATGGGCATCTGTAGTGATGCCATATCTTTACAATTGTGAAGACAGCTGCAATAAACATGTAAGTGCAGGTGTTTCTGTGGTATGATGACTTGTCTTTCTTTGGGTATATGCCTAGGAGTGGTGTAGCTGGATCATATGGTAGTTCTATTTTTATTTTCTGAGGAATCTCTATACTGATTTCCATGATGACTGTATTAAGATACAGTCCCACCAGCAGTGTAATGGAGTTCCTTTTTCCCCAGGTTACTTTTACCTCAGGTATTAATTCTTCTTTAAGTGTTTAATAGAACTTTGCTGTGAACCTGTCAGGACTTGGGCTTTTCTTTGTTGGAAGATTCTTTATTACTGCCTCAATTTCATTTCTTATTATAGGTCTGTTTTATTTATATTTATTAATTTTGGTAGGTCCATTGATTCTATATTTTTGTTTTGGTGGAATATAAGGAATATAATCTCTCATAATTCTTCGTATTTCATTGGTATTGAATTTCTAGATGCCTCTGTTGTTTGGGTGTATATTTCTTCCCCTAGGTTTGGGATGTTTTCAGCTATTATTTCAGGAATATGTTTGCTGTGTCTCTAGGTTTAGTTTTGGCTCCTTCTTGTACACCCTGAATTCTCATGTTACATCACTTCATCTTATACCATACTTTTTGAAAGTTGTGGTCATATTCTTTCAATTTTTTCCTCCTTCTTTGTGACTGAGCAAATTAGCTCTTTCACCTTGGCTTCTGTCTCTTATATTCTGTCTTCTACTTGATCCACTCTGTATTGCATTCTACTGTAGATTTTATTTGATTGATTGTTTTTCAATTCCAGCATTTGTGTTTGATTTTTTTCAAGATCTCAATTTCTTTACTGAAGTTTTCTTCTAAGATACTTTTTGTTGTCAAATATGTTGATTGTATTCACCTACTTAGTTGTGTTTTCTCTAGGCCATTTATGATTTTTATAAGTGGACTTTAAAATTGTTTGGAATTTTAAGCATTTTGGCATCATTGATTTGAGTTATTGAAGGTCATTAGAGGGATTCCCTTCATTTTGCTTTTTTACATTTCTTATGGTTCTGAGTAGGGTTTGGGGCATTTCTTAGTATGACTCTCTATTCCTTATTTACTTGAGGGTATTCCTTGTGAAAAATCCTTGTTTTACAACATTATCTCTGGTTTCACTAAGAGCAGACAAAACAATCTGATGCTATAGTAATAACTTCAATCAAAGTCATGTTTAACCTAGTTTGAGGCCAGATATTACTTAAGAAAATTTCCTGTGGAAAGGTGTTGGTAGGGACAGTGATGAGTAAGTTTTGGGGTTAGATATTGATTGCAGAAAGATATATCTATAGTAGAGGGATGGAAATCAGGGGGAGTGGTAGGGGGTAGGAAGGGAGAGAACTGGATTAGATAGGAATAAGTAAGAAGTGGGAAGGTAGGAGAATGTTGGATAGTAGGAAACAAGAGAACAGGCAAAAATAAATCAGCCTATATATTGTTTAAAAATGTATTTAAGGTTATATACAAATTATTGGAAGTAAAGCCAATATGAGTGTGCAGGTTGCCTTTTCTAAATCAATAGATTTGGAAAGACTTAAAAGTATTGCTATGAAATAAGTAAGGATGAACTAAAAGTGGAAAATGGTTGAAGATTTGATAAGTGAAAATGGTTGAGGGGGATAAAATTTAAAGAGAGGGAAAGAAGGAAAACAACAATATAACAAACAACTAAAAATGAAACAGACTAAAGTAAATGAAAACAAAAACAAAGCAAGCAAAGAAAAAAAAGGAGAGAGAGAGAGAGAGAAAGAAACCCAGCAAGCAGCACCATCTACAACAATTTCCTCTAGGATTGTAGGAGTCTTTGGGTGGGACTTTCTCAGGAAGTTCTGTCTACCCACCAGCTGTTTTCTGATGGAATTTGTAGTAGGAAAGAATGCCACTGGTATGCTCAGTTTTACATACTGCAAGCAGGGCCTTCCCTTTGCCTGGCTCATATACTCCCTTTTATGCTTTCCTGGGGGTTGCCCTCATAGCCACAGGTGCTGGGGAAGTCCATTTCACAGAGAAGAAGCATATCTCATCTCATTAGTTTCCCAGCCCACACCTTCCCCCAGGGTGCTGGGAAAGTCCATTTCACAAAGAACCAGCATGTCTCATCAGTTTTCCTGCCCACACCTTCCCAAATGGTACACAGATCACATGTTACTCATGTCCTAGCAGCTGGAACTGCTTATGCACAACTTCTGTGCTGTCTGCCACTCTGGTGGAGGTCATAGACACTGCATCTGCCTACAGCAGGCAATCCTCACCATTGTATTCCCTGTCTGTGATGTGGGAACAGGGCCAGACACTCTCAGAGAGAGCTGTAGGAGCTTTCTAGCTCAGCAGAGTGCACTCAGCAATGTGCAGACAATGCCACCATTCGGAAACTACTGCCCTCTGTGGTCTACTGGGAGAAATGGCCCTTGTTGGTGCAGCTCATCTAGCATGGGTTCAATACCCTAACTCCTCTGTATGCACTCAGATCAGTGGATGTGGTCTACCAAGGAATCTCCATTCTCCTTTGTCTCTGGATCCTTCTCACCCCTATTCCATTGCAATCTGTCCTGAGTTCAGGGATTCTTCCTCTGTTGTGACATGTGGCTGTGACTGATTATACTTGCCTCTTCATGTTGAATGATTTCTCTGCTTCTTGGTTACTGTGAACAAAAAGTCCACTCTCCTGTGGTTTCCATGGCTCTCTTGGACTCTTCTGCTCAGAACAGAATCCACAGCATCTCAATCCTGTCTCTTTTGTTTTTGCCAGTCACATTGAGTCTGCATTCATTCAGCCATCTTAACCCTCGGTAGTGTTTCTACATGCTGATAGTGAATCTGAAAAGTAAATTAAGAAAACAATACTACTTAAAATAACTACAAAAAATAAAATAATTAGGGCTCAAGAGGCATAGGCAGGAAGATTGTGAGTTTGAGGCCAGCCTGGTCATATCTGACTCATAATGACCCTATACACAGCAGAACCAAATATTACCCAACACTGTTCCATGCACACAAATTTTATGTTTGAGTCTATTGTTACAGGCACTACATTTCTTCTCATTTTGAGTATGCTACATCAGCAAAAGGAAGTCTCAAGAGCTTTACTCCATTCCTGTCATTAAGGTCGACTCTACTTTGAGGAGGCAATTATTCTCCAATTGTCTCTTGAATGCCTTCCAGCATGGGGGCCTCATCTTCTGGCACTGTATTTGACAGTATTTCTCTGCTATTCAGAGGGTTTTCAATGACTAATCATTTTGGGAGTGGGCTGCTGGGTCCTTCTCCCTAGTCTGTCCTAGTCTGAAAGCTCAGCTGTAACCTGTCCACCATGGGTTGCCCTGCTAGTATCTGGAGTACCAGTGGCATAGCGTTCAGCATCACAGCAATATGTAAGCCCCCACAGCATGACAAGCTGACAGACATGTGGGGGAACTGGACTTTACTGACATCTGAAGAATATTCTATCCAACAGGTGGTGAATATTCATATTTCTCAGCATCATATGGCACTTTCTCAAAAATCAACTACATTTTGATTCATAAAACTTGCCTTAATAAATATAAAAATTTATAAATTATTCCTTTGTACCTTGTTGGACAATGATGCAATAAAATTAGATATTAACTACAAAAGAAATTTCATTAACTTTATAAATACATGGAAATTAAACTACACACTTTTGAATGGAAAATTGGTCATTGAAGAAATCAGGGGACAAATTTAAAAGTTCCTGTAATCGAATGAAAATGGAGATACAAACTACCAGAACATTTGGGATACAGTTAAAGTAGTTCTATATGGAAAATTCTATGCCAAAAAGTACTTGCATTAGAAGAATAGAGATGTTCTGAATAAATAATTTATTGACTCATCTTAAGGTATTAGAGAATCAAAAATAACAAAATCCACAAGTAAGTAGGCAAAAACAAATAATAACGATTAGGGAAGAAATTAAGGAATTGGAAACTAAAAAAGTAACTACAATGAATTAAAGAAACTAACAGTTGGTTCTTTAAAAAGGTAAATAAAGATTGATAAATCTTTATCTGACTTATCTAAAAAGAGAGAAAAAAGTCCCAAATCACAAAATTATAGATGAAAATGTTATTACAGTAAGTCCCAATGAAATAAGGAGAATCACTAAAGACAACTTCAAGAACCTGTATTCCCCAAGAAAGGATGATGTATGTCCTTTGATAAATTGATAAATTTTTCAACACTTATGAATTACCAAAATTAAATCTTAATGTTATAAATGGCTTAAATAGACCTATAACAGGTAATGTAATTGAGGCAGTAGTAAAGAATCTCCCAAAAACACAAAAAGAAGTCTAGGTCCAGACAGGTTTATGTCTGAATTTTATCAAACTTTTAGAGCAGAATTAATTCCTATTCTTCTTAAATTATTTCATAAAATATAAAAGGAAGGAATTCTCCCATATTCATTCTATGAAACCACTATTATTTAGATACCAAAGCCAAATAAAGACTAAAAAACAGAAAATTATAGACCAATGTCTTTGATGAACACAGATGTAAAAATTCTCAACAAAAATACTTGCAAACAGAATGCAGCAATATATAAAGATTATACATCATCAAGTGGGTTTTATCCCACAAATGCAAGATTGGTTCAAAATTTGCAAATCAATACATGTAATGCAACACATCAATAAACTTGAACACAAAAACCATGTGGTCATTTCAATAGATGCAGAAAATACCTTTGACAAAATCCAACAACTCCTCATGATAAAAGTCTTAAAAAAATTAGAAATTGAGGGAACATTTCTTAACACCATCAATGCTATGTATGACAAATCTACAACAAATACTATGCTAAATGGGGAAAAATTGACATTTCACCTTAAATCCAGAATGAGGAAGAGATGTCTGCTCCTGTGACTCATTAATACAGTGATTTAAGTCCCAGCTAGAGTAATTAGGCAAGAGAAAGAAATAAAAGGGATACATTTTGGGAGGAAGAGCTTAAATTGCCATTATTTGCACATGACATGATACTATGCTTAAAATATCCTACAGTCTCTGTTAGAAAACTTTTAGCTCTAATATGTTCTTTCAATAATGTGGCTGGATATAAAATAAATATTCAAAAACAAATTTGTATTCTTATATACCAGTAGTGAACAGGATGATTAAGAGATTAAATCAGTAATCCCCTTTATAATAGTCCCTAAAAATGACATATCTAGGAATTTATTTAACTAAAGATCCTCACCCCCAATGTCTGTCAGTTTTCCATACTGTGGAGGCTTGCATGCTGCTGTGATGCTGAAAGCTATGCCACCAGTATTTCAGATACCAGCAAGTTCATCCATGATGGACAGGTATCAGCTGAGCTTCTAGACTAAGATAGATAAGGGAGAGGGACCCAGCAGCCCACTCTGAAAACAATTAGCCATTGAAAACCTAATGAATAGCAGAGAAGCACTGTCAGATATGCTGCCAGAAAATGAGCCCTCTGGGTTAGAAGGCACTCTAAAGATGACTGGCAAAGAGTTGTCTCCATAAAATAGAATTGACCTTAATGAAGAGAACAGAAAAAAGCCCTTTGGGACTCCATTTGCTGATGTGGCATGACTCAAACTAAGAAATGATCCCCATTAATAAAACTCTCAATTATAATTGAAATGTGAAATGTATGTAGCATGAATCTAGGAAAATTAGAAGTTGTCACAAAGGAAATGGAACACATAAACATTGATAGCCTAGGCAGCAGTGAGCTAAAATGGACTTGTACTGGCCATTTTGAATCAGATAATCACATGATCTGCTATGCCTGGAATGACAACTTAAAGAGAAATGAGGTTGCATTCATCATCAAAAAATGACATCTCCAGATCTGTCCTAAAGTACAATACTGTCAGTAATAGAAAAATATCCATATGCCTACAACAAGGCTAGTTAATATGACTGTTATTCATATTTATGCACCAACCACTAAGGTCACAAATGAAGAAATGGAAGATTTTTATCATCTCCTGCAGTCAGAAATAGCAATCAGGATGCACTGATAATTACTGGTCATTGGAATGCAAAAATTGTAAATAAAGAAGAAGGCCTAGTAGTTAGAAATTATGGCGTTGGTGACAGAAATGATACTAGAGATTGCATGATGAAATTTTGTCAGACCAGTGACTTATTCATTGCAAATTCATTTTTTCACTAACATAAATGGTGACAATACACATGAAACTCACCAAATGGAACATGCAGGAATCAAATTGACTGCATTTATTGAAAAAGATGATAGAAAAACTCAATATCGGAAGTCAGAACGAAACAAAGTGCTGACTGTGAGTCAGACAATCAGTTGCTCATTTGCAGGCTCAAGTTGAAATTGAAGAAAATTAGAACAAAATGTTCACGAGCCAAGGTTGTTGTTGTTGTTGTTAGGTGCCGTCGAGTTGGTATCTGACTCATAGCAGCCCTCATAGGATTTTCAATGGCTGACTGTTTCGGGATTGCCTTGGGAGTGGATTGCCATGTCCTTCTCCCATTTTTGCGGTGCTGAGAAATGAACTAAGGACCTCAGAGACTGCAGTGCAACACTCTACTGACTGAGCTAAATCCCAGCCCTGAGCCAAGGTATGACATTTGTTATATCTCACTTGAGTTCAGAAACAATCTCAGGAACTGATTTGATGCTTTATGCACTACTAATAAAAGACCAGATGAATTGTGGCAAGATATTAAAGACATCATTCATGAGGAAAGCAAAAGATTATTAAAAAGACAAGGGAAAAAGAAAAGAACAAGTAACATGTCAAAAGAGACTCTGAAACTTGCCCTTGAAAAGTAAGTAGCTAAAGTAAAAGGAAGACATGATAAATTTAAAGAACTAAACAGAAGATTCCAAATTGCAGCCTAAGAAGACAAAATCAAGTATTATAATGACATGTGCAACAAGTTGGAAGTAGAAAATCAAAAGGGAAGAACATGCTCTGATTTTCTCAAGCTTACAGAATTGAAGAAAAAATTTAAGCCTCTAATGGCAATAATGAAGGAAAATTTAACATTTTCCCTGTAGAAGAACAGGGCACAGGTCAGGAAATGTGTGTATCATGGTTATATCCTTTCACCATACCTCTTCAATCTCTCAGTGTTGAGCAAATAATCCAAGAAATTGAAATTTATAAAGAAGAATGTGGCATAAAGATAGGAGGAAGATTCATAAACAACTTGCAAATGCAGATGACACAACTTTGCTTGAGGAAAGTGAAAAATATTTGACACAGGGACACAGGAAACATCAAAAGAAGATGGAGGGGGCGTGGTGGCACACGCCTGTAACCCCAGCGGCTCAGGAGCCGGAGGCAGGAGGATCGCAAGTTCGAGACCAGAGGCACTCTGCGTTACTTAGCAAGACCCTGTCTCAAAAACTGAAAAAAATGGGCTGGGGGTGAAGCTCAGTGGTCCAGCATTTGCAGAGCATGCAAGCGCAAGGCCCTGGGTTCAACCCCCAGTACCACACACACACAAAAAAAAAGAAGATGGAAAGAATACACAGAGTCATTATACCAAAAAGAATTGGTTGATGAGCAACAATGGTAAAAGGTTGCATGTGATTAGGAACCAATGGTACTGAAGGAAGAAGTGGAAGCTGCCTTGAAGACCTTGGCAAAACACAATGCTCAAGGAATTGATGGAATATCAATTGAGATGTTTCAACAAATAGGTACAGCACTGGAGGTACTCACTTCTCTATGCCAAGAGATTTAGAAAACAGCTACCTGGCCAACTAACTGGAAGAGATCCATATTTATGCTTATTCTCAAGAAAAGAGATCCAACTAAATACATAAATTATTGAATAATATCATTAATATCACACACAAGTAAAATTTTGCTGAAGATCATTCAAAAGCAACTACAGCAGTATATTGAAAGAGAACTGCAGGAAAATCAAGCTAGATTTAGAAGAGAGTGTGAATCCAGGGATATCATTGCTGATGTCAGATGGATTTTGGACAAAAGCAAAGAATACCAGAAGGATGTCTATCTATGTTTTATTGACCATTCAAAGGCATTTGACCATGTAGATCACAACAAATTATGTATAACACTGCAAAGAGTGAGAATACCAGAACACCTAATTGTACTCATAAGGAATCTGTACATGGACCAGGAGGATGTCATTTGACAAAAACAAGGAAACATTGCTTAGCTTGAGGTCAGGAAATGTGTGTATCATGGTTATATCCTTTCACCATACCTCTTCAATCTCTCAGTGTTGAGCAAATAATCCAAGAAATTGAAGTTTGTGAAGAAGAATGTGCCATAAGGATAGGAGAAAGACTCATAAACAACTTGCAATATGCAGATAACACAACTTTGCTTGAGGAAAGTGAAAAATATTTGAAACACTTTCTGATGAAGATCAAAGAACATAGCCTTCAGTATGGATTGTGACTCAACATCAACAAAACAAAAATCCTTGCAATTGGGTCAGTAACAACTTCATGATACTGGAGAAAAGATTGACGTTGTCCAAGATTTTGCTTTACTTGGCTCTACAAGCAACACCCACAGAAGATGCAGTCAAGAAATCAAAAGACACATTGCATTAGGAAAAGTTATTGCAAAAGACCTCTTAAAATGTTTAAAAATAAAGATGTCCCGTTGAAGACAAATGTGTTCCTGATCCATACCATGGTCATTTCAGTTGCATCATATGCTTGTGAAAGCTTGACAATGAATAAGGGAGACAGGAGAAAATAGATGCTTTGGAATTATGTTACTGGAGATGAATATTGAATGTGCTATGGGCTGCCAAAAGAACTGACAGATCTGTCCTAGAAGGAGTGCTCCTTGAAGACAAGAATAGCTAGACTGCATCTTATGTATTTTGGACATATCGTCAGGAAGGACCAATCCCTGGAGAAGGACATCACATTTGAGAGAGTGGTGGGTCAACAAAGAAAAAAGGAAGACCCTCAACTAGATGGATTGACATAGTTGCTGCAAAAATGCTCTTAAACTTAAAAAAGATCACGTGTATGGCACACTGTTGGGGAGTGTCTCATTCTGTTGTACAGAGGATAACTATGAGTTAGACCCCACTGGATGGCACATAACCACAGCAACAAAGATCCTAAAGTTCTTTTAAATCATAATTTTAAAACATTAAAAAGGAAATTGAAGAAGATGCTAGAAGATGGAAGAATCTCCCTCACTCATGGATTGGGAGAAATAACATTGTTAAAATGCCCATTCCTCCAAAAGCACTCTACAGATTCAATGTAATTCTGATTAAAATCTCAACTGGGTATGTTCCAGAAATTGGTAAATCAGTCAAAAATTTATTTGGAAACATAAATGACCGCAAATACCCAAACAATTCTAACCAGTAAAACCAGTGCAAGAGACAACATAATACCTGACTTTAGTTTATACTACAGGGCCATAATAATAAAAACTCCTTGGTCCTGGCACAAAAATAGGCACAAAGATCAATAGAATAGTACAGAATAAAATAGAATATCAAGATATAAACTCATACACTTACAAAAAATTGACTTTTGATAAAGGTGCCAAGGACATAAAGTGGAAGAAAGATAGTCTCTTTAATAAATGTTGTTGGGTAAACTGTATGTTCACATGTAGAAGAATGAAAATCAATACATACTTTTCATCCTGTACTAAAATCAGTTCAAAACGGATCAGAGATCTCAATCTAAAACTTGTCACTCTGAAACTATTGGAAGAAAAATTAGGTAGTACACTTCAACATATGAGTTTAGATAAGTTCTTTCTTAACATAACTCCAGCAGCCCAGGAAATAGTACCAGGAATTGATACATGGATTATGTAAAATTGAAAATCTTCTGCACTATAGGATATAATTAATAGAGTAAAGGTTAAACGCACAAGAATGGGAGAAAGTATAATATATACATCTGACAGAGGTTTAACATCAAGCATATACAAAGAATTTAAAAAATTAAATGCCAAAGAAATGAACAACCCAATTAATAAATAGGCAAAGGAGTTGAACAATTTTCAAAAGGTATAAATGGCCAACAAATATATTTAAAATGTTTAATTTCCTTAGCTATGAGAGAAATGCAAATCAAAACTACACTCAGATTTTCTCTTACTCCTGTTAGAATGGCTAACACCAGAAAAACAAAAAGTGTTGGCAAGGATGTGGGGAAATAGGTACTCTTTTACACTGCCATCAAGGTTGTACACTAGTACAAACCCTGTGGAAAGCAGTATGGAGGTCACTTGGAAAATTAAAGCTTAAACTACCATTTCATCCTGAAATTCTACTTTTAGTTATATATCCTAAGGAAGCTAAGCTTTTATATCATACAGACATTTGCATTTCCATGTTTATTGCAGCACTGTTCACAGTTGCAAAGTTGTGGAATCAGATTCGATGTCTTTCAGCAGAAGAATGGATTAGAAAAATGTAGTATATACCACAGAATACTACATAGCCTTAAATAAGAATGAAATTATGGCATTTGCAGCTAAATGGATGGACTTGAAGACAATCATCTTAAGTGAAACCACTCAGTCTCAAAAAGGTAAATATTGTATGTGTTCACTTATATGCAGAAGCTAAATGTGAAGGCTACTTTTTTAGTTGTTCTGTTAGATTGTGTATGTCTTTATTGATTATATATTATTGTTATTATGGTTTTTTAATTATTTATGGCTTGGTGAAAAAATTTTTTTCAAAAGATTAGAAGTTTTTATTTTTAGAAGGAACTTATATTTGCCAATTCTGTTGTTTAACATATTATATGGTAAAACATTTGTTAACATTATTTTAAGAAAGATTAATATTCACTGGCCTCATTTAATAAAAAGAAAAGTTTAACCTAAGTCAAAGAAGTCCATAACAAAAGAGCACATATTATATGATTCTGTTTATTTGAAATGTCAAGAATAGGCAAATCCATAGAGAATGATGGTTGTTTAGAGCTGGGGTGAAAGTGAGAAATTATAGCTAAGCAAGTAGGACTTCTTTCTTGGGATTATAAAAAAGTTCTGAAGTTGATTAAATGATAGCTGCACAACTCTGTGAATATACTAAAAGTCAATAACTGTATACTTTAAATGCATTAATTGTATGACATGTGAATTATACCTCATTAAAGCTGTTTTTAAAAAATAGAATACTATTCAGCCATAAAACAAAATGAAATTCTGTCATTTGCAACAACATAGGTGAACGTGGAGGACATTATTTTAAATGAAATATATCAGACATAGAAAGACAAATGCTGTAGGATCACACTCATATGTGTTATCTTAAAAAGTTGATTTCATAGCAGCAGAAAGTAGAACAGGGGTTACCAGAGTCTAGCAAGAGGAAGGTAAGGGAGGAATGAGGAGAAGTTGGTCCGTTGGTCAATAGGTACAAAGTTACAGTTAGATAGGAGAAATAAGTTCTGATATTCTATAGCATAGTAGAGTGACTATAGTTAACAGCAATGTATTGTGTATTCAAAAACAGTCAAAAGAAAGGATTTTGAATGTTCTCATCACAAGGATGCTAACAACAACAGCATCACAAAGACATGATAAATGTTTAAGGTGATAGATACACAAATTATCCTGATTTGATTATTACATAGTATACACTTATACAGAAACATAAATATGTACAATTATCATGTGTCAAGTGAAAATTAAATAAAAGTTTTAAAAAGATAGCTCCTACTATAAATGACAAATGAAGTAATACAAGCTAGTTGAAGAAGTAATGGATTTTTCTACAAATAGAATTGTACATTTTGCCTATGTATTTGGAGGAAAATAACAATGTTTATGTGTTTCTTCTCTACCTGGAAAATATGAGCAAGAAACATACAAGTGTGGAAAGGAATCAAATATACTATCTAGAAACAAATAATCTGAGAGGTAAAATGAAAAATCATTGGCTAAAAATGCATAATCTAAATCTAATCATGAAAACATGTCATCCTTAGGTGCCTTCAAGTCGGTACCTGACTCAAAACAACCCTATGTACAACAGGTGAAACACTATTGTTTGTGTTTCTCTGCTATTCATAGGGTTTTCAATAGCTGCTTGTTTTGGGGGGAGTGGATTGCTGAGTCTTTTCTCCCAAGCTTATAGCACCTGGTATTCCCAGATGGTCCCCATTCAAGTACTAACCAGGCCCGACCCTGCTTAGCTTCCGAGATCTGACAGGATCAGACGCCACAGTGGTATGGCAGGTGGACAACTTCAAATAATTGAGAGACATTCTACAAAATAACAGTCTCACTATTTAAAAATGCCAATGTTATGAAAGACAAAGAAACATTGAGAAACTATTGCATATTTTTAAAATCTAGTGATTCCCGGGCCTGCAGCCATACCACTGTGGCATCCCACTCCCAAGAAACAATCAGCTATTGAAAATCCTATAAGTAGCAGAGAAGCACTAACAATAGTGTTTCATCTGTTGTACATAGGGTCTCTATGAGTCGGACACCGACTTAACAGCACCTAACAACAAGAATGATGATACATGACAATTAAATATAATGCATGAACTTGGATTCTTTTTCCTATAAGTAACATTGGTAGGACAATTAGTAAAATTTGAGTAAGATCTATTAATTAGATAAGAGTATTATATCAATTCTAATTTCTTGATTTTGATAACTGCACTGTGGTTATGTACATTATGAGTGTTTTTATTTCTAGGAAAGACACTGAAGTGCTTAGGGATCAGTTTGCACTGGGCCTGCAGTTTATGCTCAAATATTTCAGAAATACACACACACACACACACACACACACACACACACACACGTGTGTATATATGATACAGATAAGAAGAGGGTAAAGCAGATGTGGTAGAATGCTAACATTTGGGGAATCTTAGTGAAGAGTAGACAGGATTCCTTGTACTTTTTATATAATTTTCACAACTTTTCTGCAAATCCAAAATGATATTAGAATAGAAAGATTTAAAATTAAATGATGGGGTTAGGAGTGCAGCTCAGTAGTAGAGCATGTATTTAGCATGTGTAAAAGCCTAGGCCTAATCTCCAGCACCAAAACAACAAATAGCCCTCTATGGTATGATTTTACAGCATAAGACATAGCAAAAAAAGATTTGATGAATTGGATACAAAAAGGGCTATGGAGACATTATCCTGAATGCAGTACAAAGAGATAAAAAGGTTGCAAATATTAAGGAAAAGTAAAAAGACTTGGAGGACAGAGTGAAGTTTAATGTATTTCTAATTGGAATTCTACAAAGAGGTAATCAAGAAACTAGGGAAGAGGTAATGTCTGAAGAGATAGTTGCTGAGAAGTTTCCAGAAGTTATGCAAAACACCAACACTCATATCCAAGAAATTCTATGAATTTCAAACAAGATAAATAAAAAGAAACTCCAAGAGCAGAGATCTAGACAAAAGCCAGGGAGAAAAGATAAATCACCTGTAAAGAAATGACATTAAATTGACTACTGACTTCAATAGCAGCATTAGAAGCCAGAGGAAAGTAAAATAATATTTTCAGTTGGCTGAATAAAAATAACTGGCTACTTAGAATTCTAAACTCAGCAAAACTATTGATCAAGAACAAGTATGAAATAATGATAGTTTTGGACAAAACAAAACTGATAGAGTTTATCACCAAGAGATTCTCACTCAAGAAAATTCTAAACAATATACATTAGATGCCTGCAGCCATAGCCTTGTGGCATCCGATCCCATCAGATCTTGGAAGCTAAGCAGGGTCGGGCCTGATTAGTACCTGGATGGGAGACCACCTGGGAACACCAAAAGCTGTAGGCATGGGAGAAGGACCTGGAAACCCCCTCCCAAAAATCAATCTGCCATTGAAAACCCTATGAACAGCAGAGAAGCACTGACAATAGTGTTTCCCCTGTTGTACAGGGGGTCGCTATGAGTCGGATACCGACTCGACAGCACCTAACAACAACAAATACATTAGACAGAAGGAAGATGATCATAAATGGGGGATATGAAGTAAAAAAGGCATGATAGATAAAGATAATGGTAAGTACATGGACAAAGCTAAAGCTAATGCTAAATAAATATTGGTTATATAAAACAAAACAATGCCAAATAGGTGGGAGAAAAGAAAGCAAAAGGAAACTAAAGCACCATACAAAATAAAATATTTACATTAAAGTCTGATTGGGGTTCTAAGTGGTCTAAGATACTATATTATCTAGGGAACAGGTAAAGATATAATTAATTTCAGATTTTGTAAGGTTCATGTTTTTAAAATACTTAGGATAACCAATAAGAAGATCAACACTGAATATGTAAATTCTAGACAAGTAGAGGGAAAATATTGGGAGAAGGACCTGGCAACCCCCTCCCAAAAATCAATCTGCCATCGAAAACCCTATGAACAGCAGAGAAGCACTGACAATAGTGTTTCCCCTGTGGTACAGAGGGTTGCTATGAGTCAGATACCGACTTGACGGCACCTAACAACAACAAGAGGGAAAATAAATGACAGAAAAGACCAAAAGGAAACTAAATACAGGGCTGGGGATGTAACTCAGCCTACTTGTCTGGCATTGTGCAAGACCCTGGGTTCAGTCACTAGCGCTGAAAGAAAGACAAAAACTAACTACAAAGAAAATAAAAATTATGAGGGAAAAAGATAAGTAAGACAAGTGGAAAGTAATTAAATTGATGGCTGAAATGTAAATAAAGTAAACTCTCCATGTAAAAAATAAAAATTATATCCAAGTGCCGTGGCACTTGCCTATAATCCCAGCTACTCAGAAGACTGAAGCAGGAGGATTGCAAGTTTGGGGCCAGAGGAAGCTTCCAGAGATGATATACCCTCAAGGAACCACCATTAGTGATTTACTTCCTCCAGCTAGGTCCCACCTCTCAAAATTTCCACAACCTCCCAAAATAGCACCACAGCCAGGGATCAAACATCCAAACACATGAGCTTATGGGGGATATTTCCTATTCAATCTATAACAAATGATTTGAATATGTTCCCTCCAAAATTCATATGTTGAAAGCCTGTGTGGTGGTATATGCTTGTACCACTCCTGTAATCCCAGCACTCAGGAGGTTGAGTCAGGAGAATTGGAAGTTTGAGGTCAGCCTGGGCTACATAATGAAACCCTATCTCAAAACAAAAAACAAAGAAAATTCAGTTGCTGAAACTAAATGGCCAATATGAAGGTATAAAGAGGTGGGCCTTTAAGAGGTGATTAGGCCATAAAGGCTCTATCCTTTTTCAATAGGGTCAACACAGTTATAAAAGAGACTTCCATACTGTTTGGCTGACTTACCCTTCTATCTTCTGCTATGTGAGAATAAAGTGTTCCTCCCGGGCAGGGAATGTAGCAACAAGACAACATCTTAAAGCAGACAGTAGCCCTCACAGACAACCAAACCTACTGACACCTAACCTTGCACTGTCTTGCCTCCAGAACTGTGAGAAACTAAATATCTGACTCTTGATACATTACCCAGTCTGTGGTATTTTGCTACAGCAGCACAAAACAAACTAAAATATAAACCAAGTAGGGTTTATCTCAGGAATATAAATCTGAATTGTTTTAATATTAGTTTATAGCGTAAATTGGGCTGGGATTTAGCTCAGTGGGTAAAGCGCTGCGCTGCAGTCTCTGAGGTCCTGAGTTCAATTCCCAGCACCACAAAAATGGGAGAAGGGCCTGGCAATGCACTCCCAAGGCAATCCAGAAACAGTCAGCCATTGAAAACCCTATGAGGGTCGCTATGAGTTGGATATCAACTCGACAGCACCTAACAACAACAATAGTGTAAATTAACTACATTATCAACTCAAAGAAGAAAAGTCATAACTTATCATGATAAGCATACAAAAATTGGGTTGTTGGTACTTCAATACTTATGTTATGAATATTTTTAAATTGTTTGTATATTTTACATATCTTTTATATGTTCGACATATTTCACACTAAAATTATTTTCCAAAAGCTATGGGGGAAAGGATAGATTTTACTAGATACAAATTAAAACTTTCTCCACACCAAAAATATAACAGTGAAAAATATTTGTGCAATATATATGATATACAATAGACTGATAGCACCTTGAACAAATATAGAGTCCTTAAAAGTGAATGAAATCATCTTCTGTATGGGTAAAGTGGAAACATCAACATAAAATCATCATTTAGCAAGCTCTTGATGTCACTGACACACCCAAAGAAGCATTATTGTGCTTTACCTATAACCAGTAGTTATGTTTAATGTGTACTTTACAATCTAAGTTTTAACCCAGCTCTGCTGTCCTCCACTAAAAAAGCCGGGTTCCTTAAAAAATAGTTGGCACCAGGTCATGGGACAAAAAACATCTTGCTGGAGAGCAAGTTTGCTCTTTTATCCTTATGCCCTTTTACTTAACATTTGGATTTTAAAGACATCTTACATTAGTGTGAGAAAGAACAAAAAGGTTTCTGTGAATAAGTAATAAGGCTGAAATTAGCACACCTTCACCTGCAAGCTTCATTCAATTCTTAGGCTCATAAATTTGATAGTTCCTTACTGATAACTTCTAAGATGGGGGGGACAAAAGGATATTGTTTACACTGGTGACGCTAAATAATACCTTTAGATGCAACAACCTCTCGCTGGAATGGAGGCAGGGAATCATCAGACAAAAGCTAAAAGGACCAAATTTTTCCTTTCCCTATTTCTCAGAAGCTAGAGTTGCAGGCACATGGCCTGGTTTCACCAGTTGGATGCTCTGGAACCTTAATTTTTCAGAGGGTTGTTTTACAGGATGCAGTATCCCTCCCCACAATCCAACCAGAATTGGTTTTAGAGCCAAGGGATAGATAGTGGAAGTGGTGCTTCTCACAATTATACTTAATAGCATTTGCAAAGTGTTTGTTTACTGTTCCCTGAGACTCTGAGCTCTGCTTATTTAGAGGTGTTAGTTCCCAAGGGGGGAATGCTCCCACTGTTGGAAGCTGAGTCTCTCTCCCTGACCATTTTGGGCTCTTCATGCTATTAAACAAACAAACAAAAAAAGAGGTAGTTTATGGTGGTTTGGATGACCAATCTTGATTACCAGAAGGAAATAAAAGAGGAGCCAGGTAGCATGCCTGTAATTCCAGCAACTTGGGATGCAGAGGCAGGAGGATCACAAGTTTGAGGACAGAGGCAGCCTGTGAAACATAGTGAGACTTTGTCTGAAAATAAAAAGTAAAAAATGAGATAAGGGTTCAGCTCAGTGGTAAAGTGCTTACAAAGCATGTGTGAGGCTGTGATTTCAACCTCCTAGTATAATAACAATAATAATAATAATAATAACAACAACAACAACAACAATGATGATGATGATGAAATAAAGAAGCTGGAGTGTAGTTCAGTGGTAGAGAGCTTGCCTAGCATATATAAGGCCCTGAGTTTTATCACCAGTGCCACGAAATAAATAAAATAAAACAAATAAATTGCTGCATG
>VMDO01033374.1:0-18028 GCA_007922755.1 Pedetes capensis
AAAAAAAAAAAAAAAACAACCCAAAACAAAAAACCCAATATGCTTCCATGTACACCACAAAGACTGAGCCCTTAACAAAGACTATAGACCTTGGTTAAGAATATAATATTAGCTCATCAGTTATAATGAGTGTACCACACTAAGGCAAAATGTTAATAGCACAGGAAACTAGGAAAGAATTAGACACTATATGGGAACTATATGTATTTGTCCCTCAATTTTTCTGTAAACTCAAAACTGTTCAAAAATGTCTTAATTAAAAATAAAAGGAGACCCAGCCATGGTGGTACATGCTGGTAATCACAGCAACTTGGGAGGTGGAGACAGGAGGATTGCAGATTCCAGGTGAGAGGCAGCCTGTGTAACAAAGTGAGACCTTGTCTCATTAAAAAAAAAAAAAAAAAAGCTAAAGGTGCTTCTCAGTGGCAGAGCACTTGCAAAGTATGTGCAGGTCTGATTCCCCTTAGCCAAGCTCACAGAGATTAGCAGACTGGCACCTCATGTCAAAATGAATTTAAAGAGCAGTCTCACAGAGTCCAGAGGTATTTCCCTAAAGAACACTAGACCTCAAACTAGATTAATCAAAACTATAAAGGCAAGATTGAATGAAGGTATCACTCTAACAGCAGAAAGCTTTGTACCCTCTGAGATAAACTGGGGTCCAAGATCCCAAAAGAAGGAATTAAACCAAAGGCAACCATAAGCATATAAGGCAGTAATATCCAGACCAATCAATGGGGAAAGCTCAACACAAACCTCATGAACTATGAAAAACCAAGTTGAAGACGATTCCTCAAAGGACCACAATCCTTCAGTAATTGGTTTTAAAGAAACCCAAATATTAGAAATGCCAGAAAAATCATTTAGAAATTGGCTTATAAATATGTTGAAGGATTTCAAAGACACCATAACCAAACAGTCAAAAGAAATTTAAACACTGGACAAAAAAGCATCTAACTTAGAAGAAAAATTCAGTAAACAAACTGAGATCCTGAAGAAGAAACAAATAGAAATTCTGGAATTACAAAATACAGTCAACCAACGTAAAGTTTCAGTAGATTCTATGGTATCCAGAATGGAAGAAGCAGAAGATAGAATTTGTGATAATGAAGATATAGTTGAAGAACTTATCTAGACAAAAATAAAGACAAAAAGATGAGGCAGTATTATCAAAAATTTCATGAGGTCTTGGATAAGATAAAGAGATGCAACTTTTGAATAAAAAGGGTTCGTGAAAGAGCTGAAACTAACACTAGGGGCATAGGACATCTTTTCAAAGAGATAATAGCTGAAATCTTCCCAAACCTAAGGGAAGAAATATATACCCAAACCAAAGAAGCATCCAGAACCCCAACTAGAGTAGACTTGAACAGATCCTCTCCAGGACACATTCTAATAGGAATGCTAAATCTAGAGAGCAAAGAAACTATTTCGAAGGCTGCAAGAGAAACACCAACTCACTTACAAAGGCAACCCCATGAGAATAACAACTGACTTCTCAACAACCCTAAAGGCATGGGAAGCATGGTCAGACATTATTCAAATCCTGAAAAAGAATAACTGCCATCATTATTTACTCAGCAAAGCTATCTTTTTAAAACAGCTGGAGAGTTCAGTACTTTCCATGATATTGACTAGTTTAAGCAATTTGTGTCCACCAAGACAATGTTGCAGAGGATTCTTAAAGGAATACTACATAGGGAAGAAGCAAGATAAGCCCAAATGCAAGACCAAAGGAATAAATAAAAAACATGAGAAGAATTCATGAACATAACGATCCATTTAAGAACCAAAAAAGAGAAACAACCATCAAAATGATGCAGGACACCAAGCTGCTCTCAATAATTACCCTAAACATAAATAATCTTAACTCACCAATCAAGAGACACTGGATTAAAAACTAAAAACCCTTGAAATATGGGATTCAAGAGACTCATCTCAACAGAAACCATAAAAGTCTGAAAGTTAAAGGGTGGAAAACAATATACCAAGTTTGAGGAAAAAAAACAATAACAACAACAACAACCAAAAAACAGGGGTAGCTATACTAACTTCTGACAATCTGGAAATCAACTGTAAAGTGATCAAAAGAGACAAAGATGGTTACTACATATTAATAAAAGGAACAATCAACCAAGAGAACATGTTAGTCAATATGGAGCTCCTAACTGTAAAACAAACTTACTGGTAATAAAAGAACACATTGTTAAATGATCACTGGGTCATTGAAGAAATCAGAAAGGAAATTTAAAATTTCATTCAATCAAATGATGATGAAAACACAACCTACCAGAATCTATGGGATACAGCAAAGGCATTTCTAAGAAGGAAGTTCATAGCCATGAGTATCTTCCTCAATAAGATAGGGAAGGCACATTTAAATAACTTAATGATATACCTCAAGGCACTAGAAAGTCAACAAGAGGCCAACCCCAAAAGAAGTAAGCAGAAAAAAATAATTAAGATCAAGGCAGAAATTAATGAAATAGAAACTAAAAGGACAATTCAAAAAATTAATAAAACCAAGAGTTGGTTCTTTGAAAAGATTAAAAAAATTGACACTCTCTTAGCCAAATTCACCAAAAGAAAGAAAGAAAGAAAAAAAGAATGAATGAATGAAAGAAAAGAAAAAGAAAAAAGAAAAAGAGAAAAAGCCCAAATTAATAAATCAGAGATGAAAAGGGGGACATAGTGGATACCAACGAAATACCGAAGATCATCAGAGACTACTTTGAGAAATTGTACTCCCCCAAAAATGAAAATACAGAAGAAATGGATAAATTCCTTTACACTAACGACTTACTAAAACTAAACCCTGAGGACATAAGCAAATTAAATAGACCTAATTCAGCCAGTGTGATAGCGGCAATTAAAAACAAACAAACAAACAAAAAACAACAAAACAAACAAACAAAAAACTCCCAACAAAGAAAAATCCAGGTCGTGATAGGCTCACTGCTGAATTCTATCAAAACTTTAAAGAAGAATTAATACATACTCTCCTCAAATTATTTCATAAAATAGAAAAGTAAGGTATACTTCCAAATTCACTCTACAATGCTGCTATCACCCTGATACCAAAACCAGATAAGGACAAAGAAAGAGAACTATAGACCAATTTCCCTAATGAACATTGATGCAAAAATCCTCAAAAAAATTCTTGTGAACGAAATACAGCAACACATAAAAAAGGTCATACATCACAATCAGGTGGGATTCATTCCACAGGTGCAAGGTTGGTTCAACATACGTAAAACAATGGATGTAATTCAAAATATCAAGAGATTTGCTGACAGAAATTCCCTGATCATCTCAATTGATGCTGAGAAGGCCTCTGAGAAAGTTCAACATCCTTTCATGATAAAAGTCTTAAAGAAATTGGATATCAAAGGAACTTATCTCAACATGATAAAGGCTATATATGACAAATTTACAGCCGGCATCATATTAAATGGAGAAAAATTGAAGGCATTCCAAGATCAGGAACAAGACAAAGATGTCCACTCTCTCCCCTCTTATCCAACATTGTGATTGAAGTTCTGGCCAGAGCAATCAGGCAAGAGAAAGAAATAAAAGGAATACAAATAGGGAAAGAAGAGGTCGAACTATCCCTTTTCACAAATGGTATGATACTATATCTAAAGGATCCAAAAAATTCCACTATAAAACACTTAGGGCTAATTAGCTCCTTTAGCAGAGTTGCAGGATACAAAATTAACAAGTAGACTTCCATACACCAACAGTGTACAGGAAGAGCATGAAATCAAAACAACAATCCCAATCACAATAGCCCACCAAAAATTAAATATTAAGGAATTAATCTTACCAAAGACCCTAAAGACTGCTACAATGGAAACTTGAAAACATTAAAGAAAGAAATAGAAGGAGATACTAGAAGATGGAAGAACTTCCCTTGCTCATCGATCAGGAGAATTAGTATTGTGAAAATGGCTATACTACCAAAAGTGATTTACAAATTCAGCACAATCCTTACCAAAATTCTAATGGCATACTCTGCAGAAATAGAAAAAAATCCTAAAATTGATAGGGAAGCACAAAACACCACATGTAAACCAAAACTATCCTAAGCAGCAAATATAGTGAAGTAAAGATGTCACACTGAAGACGAAGGTGTATCTGACTCATGCCATGGTATTTTCAGTTGCATCATATGGTTGTGAAAGCTGGACAGTGAATAATGGAGACAGGGGAAGAATTGATGCTTTTTTTTTTTTTTTTTTTTCGGTACTGGGGGTTGAACCCAGGGCCTTGCGCTTGCATGCTCTGCAAGTGCTGGACCACTGAGCTACACCTTCAGCCTATTTTTTTACTTTTTGAGACAGGGTCTCACTAAGTTACCGTCTCAAACTTGTGATCCTCCTGCCTCCGCCTCCCAAGCCTCTGGGATTACAAGCGTGCACCACCATGCCTGGCCGAATTGATGCTTTTGAATTATGTTGCTGGAGATGAATATTGAACATACCATGGACTGCCAAAAGAACCAACAGATCTATTCTAGAAGAAGTCCAACCAGAGTGCTCCTTGGAAGCAAGGATGGCTAGACTGTGTCTTACATATTTTGGACATGTAGTCAGGAGAGACCAATCCCTGGAGGACATCATGTTTGGAAGAGTGACCCTCAACTTTGGATTGATATAGTGTCTGCAACAGTGGGATTAAACATAAAAATGTTCATGTGCCTGGCACATAGTCAGGGAGTGTTTTGTTCTGTTTTACATAGGGTCACTATGAGCTGGACCCAACTTGACAGTATCTAACAAGAGTAAAATGGATGGAACTGGACAGATCATTTTAAGCAAAATAACCCAGACTCAAAAAGAGAAATATTGCATGTTCTCTCTCACATGTGGGAGCTAAATCTACCTTAAAATATATATTTTTTATATTTATTATATATATTATATATATTATATATTATATATATATTATAAAATATATATTTATCTAAGATTAAAAAATGCAAGTGAACCCAATATGAACAGAGAGGGAACTAGTGGGAGGGAGTGGACAAAGGGAAAGGAGGAAGGGAAAGGGGAGTAACACAGAGGTGTAAAGAGGGAGAGAGAATGCAAAATACAGGATGAAAATCAAAAAAAAAAAAAAAGGAGGAAAAAGGAAAGGGAAAAAGACTGTCGTTCATGTTGATTACAATTCTTACTTTTTTGTTAGTTTTGTTTGCTTATTTTGCTCTGGAAAATGTTTAAGGAGATGGAAGTGTAAGCAATACTGATTTGATAGTTTCATAATGGGCATGGTGGTGATGGTGGTTAGGTGCCGTCGAGTCGGTATCCGACTCATAGCAACCCTCACAGGGTTTTCAATGGCAACTGTATCAGGATTGCCTTGGGAGTGGATTGCCAGGCCCTTCTCCCATTTTTGCGGTGCTGGGAATTGAGACTGCAGTGCAGTGCTCTACCAACTGAGCTAAATCCCAGCCCCCATAATGGGCATATCAGTTAACTTATTACTCTGTACCCCACCAACGTGTGTAAATAAAATACTAATAATAAAATAGAAAGAAAGGGTAATAGAGAATGTGATTATGAGTAAAGTACATTATATGGATATGTGGAAATGTCATAATAAATGGCCACTACTTACCATTACTATATGAAAATAATTTTTAAAGTATTAAAAAAAGTCCAGGGATGGAAAACAAGTCCTGGTCTGGGCCCTCCTCACTCAAATGTCAAGGTGTGGCTTAAGAAGTCAAACAGCTTTTTGGGTAAACTCATTTTACAAGTAGACTCTTCTAAAGATACATAAAGCAAAAAAAGAAAAGAAAAAGAAAGAAAGAAAGAGAGAGAGAGAGAGAGAGAGAAAAGGAAGAAAAGGATCACAGTACATATCCAAGATATGGATGTGGGCTTCTCAATAGAATGTTTTTTTGGTTTTTTGTTTGTTTGTTTGTTTGTTTTGCAGTATTGGGGGTTGAACCCAGGGCTTCACGCTTGCATGCTTTGCAAGTGCTGTACCACTGAGCTGCCGCCTCCAGCCCATTGTTTTATTTTTTGAGACAGGGTCTCGCTAAAATATGCAACGCAGGCTGCCTCTGGTCTCAAACCTACGATCCTCCTGCCTCTGGCTCCTGAGTCACTGGGATTACAGAGGTATGCCACAGTGCTAGCACAGAATGGTATTTTAATGTGTGAACAATAGCTATATATGTGATTTTGTGGCCAAATTACAAAAAACAATGAGCTGGTTTACCTATTATTTTTATCTTAAAGACTTCCTCTTTTGTAAATAAAATTGTAAGGTGGCTTTACAAGGTACATTGTTAAATTAAGATTTAGGGATGAGAGGGAAGTGCTAATAAGATAAAAACTTAGGCCCAAATAAATCAATGTTACATTGTTTACAGGATTTAAAAGATTAAGTAGAACTTTTTTTTCTGGTACTTGGGGGTTGAACACAGGGCCTTACACACACTATACAAGTGCTGTACCACTGGGCTGTACCCCCAGGCCATTTTTCACTTTATTATTTTGAGATAGGATCTTGCTAGCTTAAACAGGTTGCCCCTGCCCTTGAACTTGTGATCTTCCTGCTTCAGACTCCAGAGTCTTTGGGATTACAGGTTTGATCCACAGTGCCAAGTTGAATTTTCAATTATTAACTACCAGTTCAAACTCTAACAGCCTAAAACATATTATTACCAGATTGGACATTAACCTTTGTAACCAGGCTTCTGTAACGCACACTTATAAACTGCCTTTATGAAAAAACATTGACTTCTCACTTAGACCCACAAGTGTCCTGTGAGGAATCTAAGGATCACCAGCCTTTGCCCTAAACCTGCAGCCACTCTGGGTCTGGGAAGCTTTAATCAGTAAACAACTCTTTGACAAGAGACTACAAACAACCCCTCCAGTGATGACAGACAGCATTCTGAAAACACCCTATCATACCAGGCCTGAAAGATTGCTTAATTATGCATACCTCTTTCCCCTGCCCCCAAACACTCCTCTACTTAAACCTGAAGATCATGTAAGTTCCCAGAAGATGGACTTGGGCTCACCTGTTCCTCTTCCCAATGTGCATGTTGATTAACTTTCCTTTCTCTACTTTTCACCATTGTTGTGGTTATGTGCCGTGGAGTAGGTGTCCATCTCATAGTGACCCTATGTACAACAGGCGGAATACTATTGTCAGTGCTTCTCTGCTAGTCATAGGGTTTTCAATGGCCGATTGTTTTGGGGGAGTGAGTTGCCAGGTCCTTCTTCCAAGTCTACAGCACCTGGTGTTCCCAGGCAGTCTCCCATCCAAGTACTATCAGGCTTGACCCTGTCTAGCTTCCAAGATCTGACGGAATCGGATGCCACAGTGGTACAGCTGCAGGTTCTTCATCATTACTTGTCTCTAATTGGCCTACTGGGGAGAGTGGCCAAGCCTAATTCCAGGAATTGGGGTTTTGCCCTGAAATCCAGTAACACTTCCACAGGTCTTCATGTTCAAAACAGAGCATGACCAATGCTTAGATGGGAATTTCCAATCTTATGTACTTCCTAATGTAGTACTGAGAATATTGATGGGACATTAACCTGCATATTTTGCTTTTTTAAAGTCCTCACTACATAAATGTTTCACAAATAAATGTTCAGTACAAATTCTATTGATAGATGTTGGCATGTCTTAAAAAGATTCTGTTCTAGCTGGGCACTATGGCACACACCTGTAATCCCAGCCACTCCAGAGGCTGAGACAGAAAGATTACACATTGGAGGCAAGAGGCAGCCTGCACAGCTTAGTGAGACTTTGTCTCAAAATTAAAAATAAAAAAGGACTGCTAGTGCAGCTTAGGGGTAGAGTACTTGCAAAGTATGTGCAAGTCCCTGGGTTCATTCCTCCCCCCCAGTACAAAAAAAAAAAAAAAAAAAAAAAAACCACCATTCTGTTCTATTTCTGTACATGGTATTTCTAGAAGAGTATTTTCAATAGAATAAAAATTACATTTGGACTTTCAAAAATTAGTGATAAGTAAGCACAAAAGAGAGGAACAATAGTTGTTTTTCCCAAAGTAAAAACTTCTCTATTTCTTGGAGGTTATTCAAAACAATGTGTTGGACTTTTATAAAATCAGGAAGTAACATTTACAACTGACTTTCAAGGTCCTTGATAGAGAAGTTCTAAAATTAGTCAGGAGTCATTTATAAATTTTAATATCATCTACACATTAAAGGGGATGGGATTTAGCTCAGTTGGTAGAGTGCTGCGCTGCAGTCTGTGAGGTCCTGAGTTCAATTCCCAGCACCGCAAAAATGGGAGAAGGACCTGGCAATCCACTCCCAAGGCAATCCCGAAACAGTCTGCCATTGAAAGCCCTATGAGGGTCGCTGTGAGTCGGATACAGACTCGACAGCACCTAACAACAACAACAACACATTAAAGAATATAGATGTATAGTTAAATACTATAGCTAAATTAATCAGAATGTTTTGAGATTTTAAAGTACTCTATAAACTTACTTTTAAGTAGTTGAGTATTAAAAAGAAAACCCTTTTTGATGAAAATATTTTCAAATTTATACATAAGTATTTCATGACTTGTAATTACATTCTAATCTTCATTTGATAGTGGAGAGTCTAATCTCCCCTCATAGTCAGCATTTGGAACTGCAAGTCTTTGTTGTTGTTAGGTACTCTTGAGTCCTGTCTGACTCATAGCGACCCTTATAGGGTTTTCAATGGCTGATTGCCTTGGGAGTGGATTGCCACATCCTTCTCCCATAGCAAGTCTTTGTTGTTGTTGTTGTTGTTAGGTGCCATTGAGTCGAGTCTGACTCATAGCGGCCCTCATAGGGTTTTCAATGGCTGACTGTTTTGGGATTGCCTTGGGAGTGGGTTGCCAGGTCCTTCTCCCGTTTTGCCGTGCTGGGAATGGAACTCGGGACCTCAGAGAGTGCAGAGCAGCGCTCTACCAACTGAGCTAAGTCCCAGCCTAGCAAGTCTTTAGGTTCTCAAAATTCAGAGGCCTCTCTTCTTTTCTTTTCTTTTTTCCCTTCTCTCCCTCTCTCTCTCTCTCTCTCTCTCTCTCTCCCTTTCCCCTTCTTTCTCTCTTCCTTTTTTTCTTTTGCAGTACTGAGGGGCTGAACTGAGGGCCTTGCTCATACTTGATAAGTGCTCTATCACTGAGCTGCACCCACAGCCAATTTTTTACTTTTTATTTTGGGACAGGTTCTTGCTAAGTTACATAGTTGCCTCTGGCCTTGAACTCTTGATCCTTCTGCCTCTTCCTCCTGAGATGCTGGGATGACAGGCATGAGCCACCATGCCCAGCTAGGGCTTCTTTTCCAAAAGGATATTGCAGCAAAGATTTAATTGAGTACATGACTTTTTTGTGGTGCTGGGGATCGAACCCAGGGCTTTGCACATGCTAGGTAAGAGCTCTACCACTGAGCTGGTATGGCCTCTGGTACATGACATTTCAGTGTAGCTTTATGTTTCATGTTACCATTTTGATGCATTGATGTTTTTAGAATTTTATCATAAATTGATAAAATGTGCTCACAGGCCTATAAAAAATTAAACAGAACTAAGAGGTAAACAAGGAAAAATAAAAACTGCTTTCCACTCTCAAATATCCCACTCCTCAGAGATAATCACTGTTTTTTTTGTTTGTTTGGTTGGTTTGGCTTGGTTTTGTGGAGAGACAAGATCTCACTGTGAAGCTCAAACTGTCCTGGAACTTACACGCTTCATGTCTCAGCCACTGGTGGACTGGGATCATAGGCGTGCACCCTCACGCTTGGCTTGCTAATCACTGTTCACCAGTTCTTCTGTAGACTTGAAAATTAAATACACTCACGCTCTCTTTTCCTGCTCCTCTCTCATCCTGTCTTTTCTCCTCCACTCCTAGCTCTTCACTTTCCAATAACCATGTGCTCTCCTCTCTCCTCTCTTGGGCCCACCATTGTCTCTGTCCATCTAGGGCACCTTTCCTTCTAAAAGCCTGCTTAGCTCTCCTGTTCCCTGGCTTCGTTACCTTCCCCTGGGGAATAGAAACCTCCTTCTGCCAATTTTCCCATGGAGTGCAGGTTTTTCCAATTTCCTTTCCAGGTTTACCTAAGCTAATCCAAGTACCTCACTTTCCTCATAATTATTCCTTAAAGCTGTGCTATCTTTAATAAACCTATATACTCTTTACTGGGCTGGGGTTTAGTTCAGTTGGTAGAGTGCTGCTCTGCACTCTCTGAGGACCCAGGTTCAATCCCCAGCACTGCAAAAATGGGAGAAGGATATGGAAATCCACTCCTGAAGCAATCTCGAAATAGCCATTGAAAACCCTGTGAGGGTTGCTATGAGTCAGACCTGCCTCTATGGCACCTAACAACAGTACAACATACTCTCCATTATAAAAAACTGAATACACTAACATATATATCCTTCTTAAAGTTAATTTAAGTAAAAATGAACTATATATGTATATATATATATATATATATATAACTATATATAGTTATATATAGTTTATATATAACTATATATATATAGTATGTATATATATGTATATGGGAGAAGGACCGGCAACCCACTCTCCAAAATCAATCCGCCATTGAAAACCCTATGAACAGCAGAGAAGCACTGGCAATAGTGTTTCGCCTGTTGTATGTAGGGTCGCTATGAGTTGGACACCGACTTGACAGCACCTAACAACAACAACATATATGTATATGTATGTGTATATATATGTATATATGTATGTGTATGTGTATATATGTATATATGTATATGTATGTGTGTATATATATGTATATATGTGTGTGTATATATGTGTGTGTGTGTATATATATATATATATATATATACATATATATATATGTATAGGTCCTGGCAATCCACTCCCAAGGCAACCCCGAAACAGCCATTGAAAACCCTATGAGGGTCGCTATGAGTCGAATACTGACTCGATGGCACCTAACAACAACAACACATATATATATATATATATATATATATATATATATATATATATATATGCAGCCATACCAATGTTCCATATGATCCTATCAGATCTCAGAAGCTAAGCAGGTTTGAACCTGGTTACTACTTGGATGAGAGACCGCCTTGGAACACCAGGTGCTTTAGGCTTGGGAGAAGGACCTGATAACCCACTCCAAAAAAAACAGCCACTGAAAACCCTATGACTAGTAGAGAAGCCCTGACAATAGTGTTTCATCTGTTGTACATAGGGTTGCTATGAGTTGTACACTGACTCAATTGCACCTAACAACAATAACATATATATGTGTATGTGTGTTTGTATATATATATATATATATATATACATACATATATATATTCTGTAGTTCTGTAGTTTTCATCACTTAGAAACGTATCTGAAATAACTATGTGATTTTAATGGCTGTATATTATTTTATTCCTATAGCACAATTTAGCTAGTACTCTATTTGTACATTTAGGATATTGTGAAGTTTTCTAAAAAGAACAGTGATATAGTAACCATATTTGCATATATACATTTTTATGCATTTATGAGAAGTAGAATTGATTAGTCAAAGCTTCTGTGGAATTTGTATATGGCTAGATGTTGACCTGCCCTCCAAATAGGTGTTATCAATGTCCACTATTGCTATGAAGAGGACCTGTTTTCCCCACTCACCACCAGCAGTAGTGGAATGTTATCAAACTTTCTCATTTTTTCATTCTAAGTGAAAAATACTTCATTCTAAAAATTATTTTTGTTATCTTATTTTTCACATTTATAAAGTTAAGGATTTTTCCAAATGTTTATTTTTTTTTTGTGCTTTGTATATTCATGGTTTTGCTAATTTTTCCTTAGGCTTGTTTTTCTTTGTCTTATTTGTGACAGCTCTTTGCACATGATTCCTTGCTATATGATATATATACACACACATATATACATATATATACACACATATATATACATATATATATACATACATATATACACACACACATATATATACACACACATAGATATACATATATATATACATACATATATATTATTCCAGAGAATATTTTATGTAGTCAATAACAACAAAAAGGGGCAACTCTATACATACTTCTTGTTTGTTGCATGAAATTAATTCCAAAATATTTTCAAGAAAAAAATAAAGGAAAAAGGTATATTCCCATTTGACTACTATAATCAGGTATCTTGTTGTTGTTGTTGTTGTTGTTAGGTGCCATCGAGTCACTCATATTGACCCTCATAGGGTTTTCAATGACTGACTATTTCGGGATTGCCTTGGGAGTGTGTTGCCATGTCCTTCTCCCATTTTGCAGTGCTGGGAATCGAACTCGGGATCTCAGAGACTGCAGCACAGCGCTCTACCAACTGAGCTAAATCAGGTATCTATCAGTGTCTATAAATCTGTATTTATATTCATTCTATAATTTGTGTGTGCATAAGCATGTAAGTATATACCATAGAATATCTCTGGAAAGTTACCTCTGGCCTCGAACTTGTGATCTTCCTGCCTTTGCCTCCCAAGTTGCTGGGATTACAGGGATGTGGCACCACGCCTACCTTTCTAACTGGGTATTTTTATTTGTGGGAAAACTAGTGAGTTTTGTATATTAAATTTGTAACCAGCTGTCATTAGGATTTTCTTATTGTTTTTCAGGAGCCCTGTACTTTCATTCTTGTGCACTTTTGCTTCAGCTAGTATTATTGGCTTGTCTGTCAGGACTTCCATTTTTTTTTTTTTTTTAGTACTGGGAGTTGATCCCGGGGCCTCACGCCTGTATGCTTTGCAAGTGCTGGACCACTGAGCTGCACCCCCAGCCCTTTTATTTTTTTTCCTTACTTCCTGAGAGAGGGTCTCGCTAAATTACATAGACTTCCTCTGGTCTTGAACTTGCAATCCTCCTGGCTCCGCCTCCCAAGCTGCTGGGATTACAGACGTGTGCCACCACGCCCAGCTGAGGACTTCCATTCTTTTGGAAGATATTTTGTTATTGTTGTTTGGTTTTTGAGACAGCATCTCACTCTGTAGCCTAGGGTGGCCTTGTACTGGTGAGATTTGCTCTGTAGCCCAGGCTGGCCTAAAACTTGTGATCCTCCTGCCTTAGCCTCCCCAGTGCAGGGATTATAGGCATATGCCGCCAGGCCCTTCTAGAAGTTTTAAGGGAGATGTTGTCATTTTTCCATCTGTGTGAGTGCCAGAGTGATTTATCCTATTGATTAAATGGTGAGAACATGACATTAACAGGTCATCTTTCTTTAGGTAGAAGTGGCCTGTGAGAGGACATGGCTCATATGTAGCCCATTTCTTTTGACTTTCTATGCTAAACAAGTAAGATGGGCTCCAATTACATTATTAATGCTTTTCAAATATTTTGCTCTCACTATAACTATTGGTAATAATAGTTTCATTTTTTAAATCTTAGCTTAACATCTCAGATATAAAACTACTTGATGATCTAATTTTACATTCAATTCAATACTTGGTTATCATGATCATCATAGACAAAAATATACCTCAAAAAGGCACTAAGATTCAAAAGGAAGTAGCATAAAACCAGGATGCTCATTTTTTCAGCTCTATACAGAATTTTATTGATATTCTACTACATATGTCTGTCTTCCTAAATGTCAATCAGAAGATAGTGCATTTTTATATCTGAAAAATGAGAATAATAAAAAATATGACTCTTTATTTGGAAAATTTCCAAACAAGTATGACAATTGTGTTTCTAAATTTTAGTGTACTTGAATTTGTTTGTCTGTTTTGGCTTTTTGGTTTTTGAGACAGGGTCTTGCTTCGTAGCCCAGACTGGCCTTGAACTTGTGTTCTACCTTTTGAGTTCAGGCATTACAGGCATGTAGCAGCAGGCCCAGCTCCTTGAATTTTACAGGTGAAAAACATCATTTTTTAGCAATTAAATCACAAGTCAAAATTATACTTGCTTTAGATAAACAATTATTTTTCCACTCATAGTTAAAAGGTCACTGTTATCTTGAAGGAAGAGATAAAGTGTTCTTTTTGTTGCTGTTCCCCAAAATACTTTCTGCCAACATTATGTAATACTGAGAGTCACTTGTTAGTACAGGAAAGGTCAGGAAATACGAAACACTTTTCTTTTTTATGAAAGGGAATTATATAATCTATCTTCACTTTCACAGATTTTGCATTTTGTCATGAAATACCAGTGAAACTCTTTACCGTATGAAAATGTGAGGCCCATTCTACAGATCACTAAAAGTATTGTAAAGAGTCTATGCAAAAATTAATTAAAAACAGAAATAGAATCTCACTCTCTCTGTAGCTGAGGCTGGCCAGGTACTTGCTTTGTAGTCCAGGCTGGTCACGAACTCACAGCAGTTCTCCTGCCTCAGCCTCTCAAGCTCTAGGATTATAGGAATGTGCTACCATACCTGCCTAGTGTATGTTTTTATTAAAATAACTAGATCAACCAGGTACATACCTGTACATACTTGTACATACCTGTAATCCCACGGACTCAGGAGGCTGAGGCAGGAGGATTGCAAGTTTGAAGCCAGAGACAGCCTGCACAACTTAGTGAGAGCCTGTCTAAAAATAAAAAATTCTAAAAGTGAAAGGGCTGGAGTACAGGTCAGTTGTAGAGCACTTGCCTAGCATAAATGAAGCCGTAGATTCAATCTTCCAGTACTGAATAAATAAATAAATAAATAAATAAATAAATAAATAAATAGAAAAGATAGAAAGTAAAAGAAAGGAAGAAAACCTAGATTAGTGATAACAGGGAGAAGTTTCTATAGTCTGATTTCAACCTTGTTGGTATATCCAAGAAATCATTTATTTTACTGATATCAGTTGCTCCACTTAAAAAAAAAAGTTTTATTTTTCCCATAAATAAACAATAAATTCGGCCAGGCATGGTGACACATGCCTGTAACTCCAGCAATTCAGGAAGCAGAGGTAGGAGGATGGGGGCTGGGGGGGTCAAGGCCAGAGGTAGTCTGTGCAATTTAATGTCTCAAAATTAAAAGAATAAAATTTAAAAATGGGCTCAGGAGCCAAATGTGGTGGTGCATGCCTGTAATCCCAGCAACTCCGGAGGTGGAGGCAGGAGGATCGCAAGTTTGAGATCAGAGGCAGTCTGTGTAATTTAGTGAGACCCTATTTCAAAAAGTAAAAAACTGGGCTGAGGGTGCAGCTCAGTGGTCCAGCACTTGCAAAGAATGCAAGCGTGAGTCCCTGGGTTCAACCCCCAGTACTGCAAAAAAAAAAAAAAAAAAAAAAAAGGCGGGGAGGGGGCTCAGGGTGCAGCCCAGTGGTAGAGCACTTGCAAAGTATGTATGAGATCCTAGGTTCAACCTTCAAGTACTATTAAAATAAAATAAAATAAAAAATGTTTTACTTAAAAACCTTATTGAGCCAGGAGCTGTGACACGTATCTATTATCCCAGCGACTCAGGAGGGAGAGCCAGGAAGATGGCAAATTCAAGGCCAGAGGCAGCCTGCATAATTTAGGGAGACCTTGACTCAAAATAAAAAATAGAAAATGGTCTGGGGATGCAGCCCAGTGTTAGAGTGATTGCAAAGTATGTATAAGACCTTGGGTTCAACTCCAAGTAATAAAAAACAATTATTATTGAAAAATGTAACCTCTCTGGAATAACTTTCTTTTGGGGATAGGGGGTGGTGAGACAGTGTCTCGCTGTGTATCCTAGTGGCCTGGAACTGCCTCTGTCACCCAAGTGATGGGATTACAGATGTTTACCACCACAGCCTGTTTGTAATAGCTTTCTTTTAATAGCTAACCAAAAAAATTCTTCCTTTATTTCATTATTGTCTCAAAATTTAGCAAATACCCTAAGTTGAGGCATAGAAATAATACTTTTCATCCAAATGAATAGGAACTTCCAAAAATGCATAACTTATCCTATTATTTGTTTGTATAGCTTGTCCATAATATTTTCTAGGTAATTTTCTTTAGTGTATGTTAACTAAAGATTGTGTTTACACTTGTCTCTTTTTAAAAATTATATAAATTATTTTATCTGTTTGAACTGTGGCAGGAAAGAAATATTTCCCTGGTAGTGTGCAAGTTGTTTCCTTTCCAGTTGATGTTTTGTTTTGTTTTGCAATTCATTACTATTATGGTTTGATCTAAATGTTCTCCAAAGGCCATGTGTTTGGTGTTTGAACATTGAGTCCTCATCTGGTAACACTGTCTTGGGAGTTTATGGAACCTTAGGAGTGGTACGTAGCTTGGCAGAATTGAGTCACTGGGAGCAGAACTTTGCAGGTTTATACCTGTTCCCCTGGTTCTGGTAAGCTCTTTCTACTTCTTGATCATGAAGATGTAAGATCATCTGCCATGGGCCCTGCCATGCCTGCTCTGCTGCCATATCTTCTACCTCTAGGGACTAAAATCCTTTAACCATAAGCTCTCAATAAATACCTCTCTCCCATAAGTTTGCCTCGGTCAGTTTCTCTGCCACAGTGATGAGGAGCTGACTAACACAGTTACTAAGTAAGAAAACTGTTGTTGTTATGTTCCATTGAGTTGTGTCTGACTCAGAGCAACCTTTATAGGGTTTTCAGTGGTTGATTGTTTTGGGATTATTTCGGGAGGGGGCTGCCATGTCCTCCCACTTTTGAGGTGCTAGGGATCAAACCCAGGGCCTAAAGGAGCACAGAGCAGCACTCTACCAACTGAGCTAAACCCCAGCCTCAAGTAAGAAAAGTTGTTGTTGTTGTTGTTAGGTGCCATAGAGTTTCCAACTCATAGCAATCCTCCTAAGGTTTTCAATGGCTGAGTGTTTTTCAGGATTGCATTGGGAGTGGATTGCCACATCCTTCTCCCATTAAGAAAAGTATGAAGTAAAAATATCAGTATTCTAAGGATCATTTAGTGAAATTGTATGAAGTGTTATATTGGTGCATAGATATTACTTTGTTTAATAGTGATGTTTTGCATTGTCTTTAGCCAATATATCCAACCACCATGAAAAAGGTGTGTGTCAGGGCTATATACTTTCACCATATCTCTTCAACTTCTATGCTGAGCAAATCGGAGAAGCTGGGCTTTATGAAGAAGAATGCAGCATCAGAATTGGAGGAAGACTCATTAACAACCTGTGTTATGCAGATGACACAACTCTGCTTGCTGAAAGTGAAGAAGATTTGAAACATTGACTGATGAAGATCAAAGAACATAGCCATTAGTTCGGATTGTGACTCAATATCAACAAAACAAAAATCCTCACAACTGGGTCAGTATGCAACTTCATAATAAATGGAGAAAAGATTGAGGTTGTCCAAGATTTTGCTTTACTTGGTTCTACAATCAACACGTGTGGAAGCAGCAGTCAAGAAATCAAAAGATACATTTCATTGGGAAAAGCTGTTGCAAAAGATCTCTTTAAAGTATTGAAAAGTAAAGATGTTGAATTGAAGTGAAGGTGCACCTGACTCATGCCATGGTATTTTCAGTCACATCATATGGTTGTGAAAGCTAGACATCGCACAAGGAAGATAGGAGAAGAATTGATGGCTTTTGAATTATGGTACTGGACATGATTATTGAATATACCACGGACTGCCAAAAGAACCAACAGATCTGTTCTGGAAGTGCAACCAGAGTGTTCCTTGGAAGCAAGAATGGCCAGACTGTGTCTTACGTATTTTAGGCATGAAGTCAAGAGGGACCAATCCCTGGAGAAAGACATCATGTTTGGGAGAGTGGCAGGTCAACAAAAAAAGGAAAACCCTCCGCTAGATGGATTGACTCAGTGTCTGCAACAATGGGCTTAAACATAAATAAGATCGTGTGTCTGGCACAGAATTGAGGAATGTTTCATTTTGCTTTACATAGGGTTGATTTGAGTCGGACCTGATTCAATGGCATCTAACAACAACACAGTCATTAATGAGGCTGGGGTTTAGCTCAGTTGGTAGAGTGCTGCTCTGTACTCTCTGAGGACTAGGTTTGATCCCCAGCACCGTAGAAACAGGAGAAGGACGTGGCAATCCATTCTTGAAGCAATTTGGACACAATCAGCCTTTGAAAATCCTATGGGGGGG